>JAGJRO010000134.1:0-119624 GCA_022832285.1 Lepidurus apus apus | reverse complement strand
TAGGTATCTTCTTTACCGGCAAAAGTAGCCCGTCCTCTGGAAATTGACAAGAGAAGTTTTGCGTCGTCTTTCCGGAGAACTGGCAAGAAAAGTCTACCATTGTACCTCCGGAAAATTGGCATGAGAAATCTTGCATATTAGCTTTTTTCAAATTCTCTTCTTCTTCAATGACTTCTAGCTTGATTTCGGTAAACGACTCCATGTCAATTTCGGGTTCCGGTTCCGACCAAAATAAGGCAGGCTCAGAGTCTGACGTAGTAAAAGTGCTTGTGGCAACTGTTGGGGCAGAATTACTTTCGCTCTGAAGCAGCAATTCTTGGATAATCTAGAACGTGCATATGTCATTATTCTATTTGGTATTGAAAAGTAGGATTATATTTACGTTATGACGTTGTCTTTTCTCAATAGCGGAGGTTTTCCGAGGTTTGGGTGGACTCCGCAGCCCAGACACAGTAACCGGCCTATCAAACTTAGTAGGGATAGCTGTTGGCAACAAACTCCTACCATGAAATTTTGACCTAAATCCCATTGCTAACTGTCGATCAACACTACTGTCAAATTGATCTTCGGTGAAATGATCACCACAGAGAGACACCCACTTACTCATTTGGGCTTCCACAAAATCAGCCCTAGTCCTTTGCACTTGCAAAACCCATTGCCGTCTTCTATTTGCATCTTTTGGGAATTTATACATCCCCACACCAGAAGAAACATAGTTTTTACAACCGTAAGCTGCACACTGGTTACCAACTGGTTTAGAATTCGTCTTTGATGGCAGCTTACTTGCCATTTTTGCACTAAAAACTACGAAACACAGAAGAAGTCTAACAGTGCCATTGAATAACAAAGCGCTCGTAGGCCACGCCTGTAATGTTTCTTGCGACCCTTACGTCACGGCTCTCGCGGCGGGGAAAATGCCAAAACTTCGCAAGTCAATAACTCGGGAACGGCTAGTCAGAAAAACTTGAAACAAATTTTACCGTTCTTAGAATACTGTGTACAATAAGAATCAATCCAAGTATCAATATGCTATGTCGTTGGCTATTGCCCTTTAAGAACAAAAACCGAACAAAAACTGCTTAACATTTGGAGTAAGCTCGCAGCGCCACCACAACTCCGGAGGTACCATTAGTCTAGCCAAGGCAGCACATTCTTTCTTCTAACACCGCACGAAAAGCGGTGGCACTAGCATCAAGCCTTTAGGAGGTTCTAATGTTTTTGTAATCTGATGTTTGTGGTGGTTCCCCGTTGTTAAGAAAATTTAATTAACTCCCTGTAGCTACCCTGTATTTTTTGAAAATATGGAAGTGAAGTGGTTTTCAGGAAATATTTCGCAAGCTATTGCCTCTGCTAGGCAGTCCGGTTCCATTTTCGTTGTCGTTGTAACAGGCAAGTACAGTACACTCCTTTAGTTTAGGGCTTTACTTTTTCTTTTGGATTGTTTAATTTTTAATTCCTTAAGTTTTTTGGCGCTTGTCTAACTCTCCAATTCCATAAAATCTGTTTAGGTGACGATGAAGCGTCTGAAACTATGAAAAAAAGCTTACTGGATTCAACTGTGTCCTCCACTTTGAGTTCGTCTGATTTTGTGTGTATTCAGTTGGTTAGTGGAAGCGTAGAAAGTCAGCAATTCGGTCAATTTTGTAAGGGATTAAATGTTCACAAGTAAAATTCTTAACTTCCACAAAAATATCCGTTTGCATAGATCCGCTGGCTGTTGTACCATCCATCTATTTTATCGGCCTTCAAGGAGCTCCTTTGGAAGTAGCTGTAGGTGCTATAAGTCCCAACGATCTAGTTGGGAGAATTGAAAAAGCTATGATCTTACATAAAGTAATGATTGTAATAATTCAAGTGGCATAATTTAACCGCGGTTATTAGAAGGAAGAACCCACAGCAAAACCACAAGCTCAAGCACAATCCGTTGAACCAAAAACTACATCCCCTTCAACTTCATCGGTTCCCGTTGAAGTACGAGTAGAGCATGCCTCGAAAGTCCTACATGAGCTGCGTGAAAAGAAAGAACAAGAAGAACGTGAAGTAAACTTGAACCTTTCGATAATGCTTCAGCTTAAAGTCACTTTTCTGTACGTTAGAAAGAAAAAGCCGCAGAAGCTGAGCGTAGACGTATTGGCAAAGAACTGCTGAAAATCAAGCAAGCCAAGCAGGATAAAGAACTGGAAGAACTCGCCCGAGGACGAGAAAAGGAGAAAGCTGAGGACAACGCAGCTCGCGAACGAGTCAAGCAACAGATTGCCCAAGATCGAGCTGATCGCACCGCAAGATTCCAAGCAGAAAAGCAAGCCGACGAGGATAAACGAAGAGTTGCTCAAGCGGTTAAACAAGCAGAGCAGCAGTCCAAGTTAGCTGCTGAAGCTGTTGCCAGAAGGTATAAATCCCGATCTCTTTAGTGTTACTTTTTTCTTTGAAACTAAAGAAACAAAATTTTCAGTCAATTTGCGCGGCTTCAGTTTCGTCTACCAGATGGCTCTACTCGCAATGAACAGTTTCATGCTGAGCAGACTTTACTAGACGTACGTGCGTACGTGCGTGATAATATACGAGTTCCTTTTAAGCAGTTCCAATTTTGCACCACGTTTCCCCGCAGGGAATTTTCCCGCAATGACGAGTCACAGACACTACGAGACTTGGAATTAGCGCCGTCTGCTGCCCTGCTTATCATTCCTGTAAATATATATTTTTCCTATTGTTTTAATCCGTTCACCAAAGAAATCTGCACATTTTATGCATAACCTTTTGCAATAACTAGACTTCAGCCAGCACACCAGTTACGCATGGCGTATCGTTCATTTGGCGTTTATTAGCTCCGGTGTTGTACGTATGGGGTTGGGTACGGGCAGCTTTATTTGGCTTTGCAATTGCTGCGCCGCCTGGTCCCTCCCCCTCAACTTCGTCATCTCAAATCCCACGGGCTACGTCTAGCTCGCAAACAGTTAGGTAGGAAACCCAATAAATATAGAGATGTGTTAAGTTTTTTTGGCTAGTTTTTATTTACTGTTCATCATGTCTTATTCTTTACAAATTAGTGGTACTGGCTCAGCCAAGTCATCTTCAAGTAACGCATCCCGCTTCCGCCAAGAAGGGAATATTCGTCGTCTAGTGAATGCTGATGACGAGGATGAGGATGAGAATAACACCTGGAACGGAAATTCCACTCAGCAAATGTAAAGAAAGATCTGTTTCGGAAGGACTGTTTAGGTTGGGTTGGGAGGGGGTAGTACTGTACGTGTTACGCCTTAACAAAATTACCGTTTTGTTTTTCTTTTTCTATTGTGAAGAAATGAAGTGAGCGTGAGTTTAGACTAGCCAAACACGTGTATCTACATAGTATTCTCTTATGTACACAATATAAGACTTTCGTTGCTATGGACACTTCCACTTTGCATCATTTCCATTGTCTATTTTGTTCTTGTTTTGCTTTTGCTGTTGATCACGGTGTTTATACATCACTTCGTAACACTTATAGCAAGCAAGACTGTGACGTTAAGAAGAAGGTTTCTTTCATTGTTAGCTGATGCCTGTCACTCGCTGAATCCAAGATTTATAGTAAGACATGCGCATATACACGCCAGGCATGTTTGGGTACGCGCACCGAATCCCGTGCGAGACTGTACCTACTAAAACCCACCGACCATCCTCGTTGGGAATCATCATAGGCCCACCACTGTCGCCCTAATGGAAACAAAAAGGTTTATTAAAGAATAATTTTTTGCTGTTGTGCGTATTGTAATTTCTGTTGTTTAGTTTGTTACTTACCTCACAAGAATCTTTTTGGCCTTCTGCGTAGCCTGCGCAGACAAAACTACTTAAAATCTTTTTCTTGTGACCTGCCTTGACGAACATGTCGTGGCAGTCTTGGTTACTCATTATGGGAACGTCTACTTCTTGGAGTACACCTGGCGTTGGTCCGTCTATAAAAGTAAGCCATAACGGTTTTATTTCTGTTTGCTGAACTATAAATATATAGTTAAATTCAAATATAGTTCCAAACAAAACTTCTTAAAAATAAAAAATCGTTTGCGTTATTAAAAAATGTGAGCTAAAAATACCGTCACCAATTCCAGTTTATTCAAAAGCAGTTCCTTATTTGATAGGCTAAGATCCGTTAGCTCGAAAGGCTTAATGTGATGCGTTTTAGCCTATTAAGTAAGGAATTGGTTTTGCCGGTAGGGAACCTACGGGGCCTAATTTAGTTTCGCACTCGTTTTTATGCGCAGGTTGAATTGGTTTTATTCAGAGCCGTGCTTACAAAATTCTGCGCCCTAGGCCAAAGCACAATTCTGCCCCCCCCCCCACCTTGAAAAGTTGATTTATAATTTATTTGGTTATTTCTTCTCTTTCTGCCCCCCCCCCCTGACTGCTGCGCCCTAGGCCATGGCCTAGGTTGGCCTTATGGGAAATATGGCCCTGGTTTTATTGATGACTACATCTACTAGCGAATTTTTATCGCCTGTGTGAAAGTTAATAGCAACTGTACGTAACTACTCTTATTAGAAAACAAAGGAAGTAAAAAGCTAAGTAATAGTGTGCAACTATTAGGCTAAAATTACCAATACTATTGCTTAGAAACCTACTTTTCTTGTTTACATTCTAGTCAAATAAGGACCTTAATTGTTTATAGCTATACGTCACTCGTTTGCGCCAATAAGCTAGTAAATTAGTCGTTACGAAGAAAACTTGCTAACTTACTGTAGCTAACTTTGCCCCAGCCTGTGACGATAGCTTTTCGGTCCGTAAAGCTTTCCTGTCCCGTGGGTAAGCAAATCGGAACAATGGCCGGCGAAAGTGGTACCGGCGTTTCCAATTCCAAAAGAGCGAGATCATTTTCAAAAGTACTTTCCACGTAATCCTTATGGATCACGACTCGTTTAACGTTCCTTTCCACCACGCCTGACGGTTCATTTTGCCCCGTCAGATCATATTCCCCGAAGATTACAACTAATGAACCCAAAAACCTGTAAAATGCAAAATTTTAAAAATTAACTTTATCCCAACCTTGTAAGAGGCAGTATAATAGAAATGAAAGCAAGCTAATTAATCTTACCCTGGCTGACAATGAGCAGCTGTTAAAACATGGCGGTCGGAAATGAGTACTCCGCCGCACTTATTTTTTGAAAAGATGCCAAACCACGTGGCTTCTCTGACGAGAACCTGCCAGGGCCAAGCTCCATATGCACTTCGTTTTCCTCCCACAATTCTTGCTTCGGGCACAAGTGGTCGAACTCCGCAATCTGGCCTCATCAAAAATAATTGTACAAATGATCGAGAGCTACGATTCGTTGGACTCACCTTTGCGATAGTCGTACGGCCGATGAGTGGTGGTAGGTTTAGCTGTGGTTGTAGTTGTAGTTGTGGTTGTGGTCGTGGTTGTAGTGGTAGTAGTTGTAGTTTCTGCAGCAACTGGAGTCGTTGGGTTTGCTGCGTCTTTAAAAAAGACCGTTACAGGTTTACGTGTTTTATTAGTGGGTCTCCGTTTCCGTGTCGTGTATCGCGTCGGAGGGGTCTCTGAAGTGGTTGTTGTGGTACTCATGGCAACAGGTTCGGCGGTACTAGCAACGCTTTCAGGATACGATGCAGGGAACACAAGTGCATCGATATCTACGACATCGGGATTGATCACAGGAGAAGCTGCATTTCCTTGTAGATTGGACAGTAATTCTTGAAGTACCCAATCAGGTGGATTGCTAACCAAGTACTGCAACACATCTAGGTCAGTTCCTGGCTTAGAACCACCTACCGGAATTTTTGTGGCGTTCGGCAGCTGGATATGGACTGAAACATGTACCTCAGGAGCAGCCATTGATTCCACAGTAATAGATTCCGTATTAATGCTCGAAGGGCTGGCTGAAACGGGATTCGATGTCGATGAAGTGTCAAGGGAAATATTTGCTACAGTTAAGTCTTCGTCTAGTTTGTCAAGGGTTTGAGTTGTAGAACTCAATTCTGCAGTTGGAACTGATGTTGGCGTTGTTGTAAGTGGTGTTTCTTCCTTGAGTGTGGTTGGAATGGCAGTGATAGTCGTTGGAGTTTCTAGCGCTCCAATGGAGACCCACGTCACAAACGTTTCCGGGGCTTTGCTACTCAGCTCCGCGGCTGGTTTTTCTGTCGGTATTTCTGCAGCAGTACTGGGTGATAATGAGCTACTACTAGCGGTTGTAGTGGTTATTTCTTCAACAATAGTGACTGGAAACGAGCTGCTGGAAGCGATTGTAGTATGTTCTGTAGCAATTTTGACCGGTAATGCGCTGGTGGTAGCGACTGTTGTAGTTGTTTCTGGCGCGGCAGTGGTACTAGTACCCAAACTGGATGTCGGTACGGTAGTACTTGTAGTTTCTGTTGTCTCAACCTGAGACGGAAGACTAGTACTCGCAGAAATATTACTGAATGAACTAGTTGTTGGCAAAACTGTCGTTAGGGGGCTCTGTGTATCATTTTCTATGGGTTGTGGTGCAGCACTTGCTGTAGATGTTGTAGAAATAGGGGTATGTAAGGTATTAGAGTTATTTCTGGCAAACGGACCATCCAAGAGGAGTTGAATGTGCTCTTGGAGAATGTGGTCGGGGATATCCACCGCGAGGCTAATGGGATGATTGCTGCTCAAGTTTGTGTCAGTGGGAGGCATGGATTCTACATTGTTGTTGAACAAGGCTTCATCTTCCAAGCCAGGGGCACCAATGTTTTGTAAAGCTGTGGCTAAGTGTAACTGTAACAACGGTTCGGCTGTTATAGGCGGTTCGGTGACCATCTGCACGGGGGGCAATGGAGACTGCGTAGAAAAGATGGGCGGTCGCGAACTGCTCAGGGTTTCGGCCATGGAAAGTCCATTGGCATGCAAATTAGAAACCTGACAGCAAGCACCGAACAGAAATCCGTCGATACATGCGGCCAGTACTGTGCCTTGGCGACGATAACATTCGAAATTAAACATACACAAGCCTGATTCGCCCTTTGGACCATGGCAGGTCTTGGGAGCTATTTGCAGCTGCATGTGGCTTCCTGGTTTGCCTGAAAAACCTTAAAAATAAAAATAAAAAAATTATTAATTTTTTTCCAGCATATAGTAATCTAAATTTTTCGTATATTTGAAGTGAACCACTAATGATTTGTGGAATCGGTATCAGCCAGTTATTGTAGGGTATTTCATTCTCGCTTTTTTAGCATTGATATCTAGAGAAATATTAATAGGTTTTACGTTTACAGATGTTAGTTAAAGAATTTTGTATCCTATTGGAATCTGAATTTTGCTGTGCAATAATTGAAACATAAGTTTCACCTGTCAATTTCTGTTTCCCTTACCAGAGTTGCGAAAACGTAACTGTTACCGAGAAGTCAACGTTCTTCAGTTTACGCTGCGGTCAGTGTTTGGGTTGGGTTTTTATTTTTCGCTTTGCAAGTTAGGAAGGTTAGTCTTCTCTGTCTACCTGTGCTCTTCTGGGCAATCAACTCTAGTAGCGTAAACTTCCACCTGTTCCGAAAAGGAGGGATTCGCCTTTCGAGAAAACGTCTTCCCCTTTCCCCTGCGGTCAGCCTTTTAACGGTAAAAGGTCGTTTTTCCGTCCAGAAACTGCCCGAGTATTAAACAGAAGGTAAACCCTATGGTCACATGCGTGTACTGATTTCCTGATTAGGTTTTCCGGTTCAAAAACTCGTTAACAAACCTTTCATTCCTTCCTAATTAGTCATCTCTGTATTCCTAACTTAACCTATCAGTTATTAGTATTCGTTAACTTAACCCGGAAGAAGTTTTAAAACGCTGGACGGTAGGATTTCAAAATCAGGTTTAAGAGTAGGTACCCTTTTTTAATGCCCTTAGGCAAAATACCGTTTTTTATATAAAAAAAATGGCCAACCTACTGACCAATTGGCCTTTGGAATCGACAAAATGGCCCCAAATAGGTTTTGGCACGTACTTTCTGTTTCGTGTTGGACCGGCAATGCAGCGATCGGCCGCCAGAGCAGCAATAATAACAGTGCAGCGCCCATACCGCGCGAAGATTCAATTCTTAAATTGAAGAACCCCATTTGGAAGGTCTAAAATAATTTATGTGAACAAATCCGCGCGAGATCCGTGGACAGCACAACGTAGAAGCACAGTACCGTTACTCAAGGCATGCCGTCACGACCGATTTCCATCCGCCCTTTGCCTTTGGCCTTTTTGGCTCTGCAACTTTTTGTATTCGTTGCCTCAATAACACTTAAACTTGACCACTATTTATTTTTACAGCGATATCACTGCCGATTTATTCTCTTTCACAGCGTTAAATTCGCTGTCAGACTGCTAAATTGGTGATTTCAACTCTTTTCGAACACTTTGTAATCCAGGAGAAGCACACACTTTCCACTCCTCAAGACAGAATTATATATGCGAAGTGTGATAATAGGCACTCTACAAAGTATAAGCCGAGAAGTTAGGTTGGAGTTTAAGGCACGTCCGTGTCCGATCCATAGTTTTAGAATAACTTTTGGGTTCCCCAGACACGTGAGGAGGAGTTTTCCACCTCCGTTAGATCGGACGACAACCTTAACACTGAAGTTAAACCAAGAAGAGCCGGCAGCTCCTTTACAATCCGTTTCTTTCGTCACTAGTCTTCGCTTTTCACGCTGGGTTAGTTCCTCGTCGGAAGAGGCGTACAACTCAAGTCTCCAACCGGGAGATTTTGCAGTGTCCAACTCAAAAGGCGGAAGTTCTTGTTCCTTAATTGTCACTATTCTGATGTTAACCAGCACTTAACGTACAATATGCTCTTTAAAGCGTAGCTTCTACTTATTCAGTCTTAAAATAACATACGAAAAGAAGTGTCAGGAACTGAACCAAATGCCGATTTGATGCCAAGTGGAGCGAATTTGAGGTCAGACGGATCTTTACTCCGAACGTTGTCGGAAACGTTGGCGAAATTTCTGACGGCAGGGTGGAGAAAGTGGGACTTCCGATGAAGAAAGAAAAGAAAAGATGTTTTAAGGCACAGCTTCCTAATGGTACGGTTCGCCCACGGATACCCCCCAGAAAAATACAGAAAAATAACACAGGAATTTAAACGAAATGTAGAGCATGCGAAACTTTACGCTAATCATATTATTACGCTTTATTTCTCCACTAGAGTGACTCGAACTATAAGCACATACCGTATATTAGGTTGCTGAAGCGTGCCCTTTGGGTCTTAATATATTCCACAAGTATGGCAAACGCCTGTAAAGCACGGGAACAAGCATTGAGAACCTTGTAACCCAAAGTGGACGTAATCCCGTTCTTTGACTGCCACAATTTTCCATCCATATCGACAAAGTTGACTCCCCTAGAAGGTCTTGTTAGACACCGGAACTAATACTACAGTTCCCTTCCTTTTTCGGACATATTTTTTTCTTCCAGTTCAGATTCCAGCAGTTTTATTTCCTCAAATTTTCTAAATAAACAAATTCGTTTATTTCATAATGTTCAAAAGCGCTCAAAAGACGAAGTCCAGTACACAGCTGTACTGTGGTCCAGTGCTCTTAACTGCTAAGAATTAAGAAAAGCTCTGGAAAGCTAGTCTTTCGGGAAAAAGGTTCTATCTAGCGATACGAGTTTTGGCCTTGTGACCTTCCCTTTGGCCCGTTGACCTATAAATTCCGCCATAAATCCTTCCCAATCCGGAAATATTCGATTTGCATCTTTGGCTCTTGGGCAGATTACATATTCAAAACGCGTTGGGCTTTCGACGTTTGAATTTTGCCTGAATCAGGCAACGGAACGAAGTTAGGATTCATAGGCAATGCTTAAGGTAGGTCAGCCACGAAAAGGATGTGAGGAGGAAATCCCATACAATCATACATTATGCCATTCACTGCTAACAACAACGCTAAAGGTATTCAGGTCAGGCGACCCGAATGCCCCTTTCTTATAACGGAAAAGGCTGGAAAATGTTAGACAACATTCTCAGATTTTAGGCGTGTTTTTTTTTAACCCTAGATTACATATCTCCCTTGTCTGTCTTACGCAGTTCAAGTCTACCTCATTTTGGAGAGTAAAAAATAATATTTTGCTTAACAGGTGCAAGCAATTTAAAGATGCATGATTCTCTCTGGCCTCATTGGAAACAAGACCTGCTGAATTAGAGGATTTTGTTGTAGAATTGGAGCTGCGGTGGAAGCCTTTGCCAAGAGATACTTCGCATGGGAGCAGAAAAGATTGCCGGAGGGTTTTTTCATCTTCTCGTTGGAACTCAAAAGAGAGCCAGTTTTTGCTTGTGTACAACACTGAAGTCGCCATTGTCTGGTGTTTAATGGTCTACTTCTGAGGAGTTATACGAGATGTTGTTGCACGGAAAGCAAGCCAAGTGTGGAAGATGCACTGATGCCATTGAGGTCAGTATTTTGGCTGCTGTGGGCCGCTGCAAAAGGAAAATTTGAAAGTCCTTTTTAACTAGGTGCCAAAAAAAATTAAGAAAGTTGGTTGGGCCACTTACTATATACCCAGAAAACGCTTTTGGAAGCAGGATTTTCATTACTTTTCTCCGATTACTCCATTAAGTGCCCGTTCTACACCGATGGCACGTGACGAGAAGGACTTCCGGAATCATCGAGGAAAAATGTGTAAATAGAGATATTTATATCCGAATCTCTTTCTCTACTCTCTTAAAATGATCTAACGAGCTCTAATTTATTCGCAAAGGCTTTTAAGATACCGTTAGATTCCTTAACAACGTCCTTGTCCCGTTTGGATGACTCGAGGGCTTAGATTATACGATTTAAACCTTACGATATAAGACGGGATCGTTAAGAGCACGCAGAGAAGGCTTGGCCTTCATATTTACGTGGGGTGTTTGATAGGCGAAACGCGAGATGGTGATCAGTGAATATGTGGCCGTACTATAATATGTGTGACTTTGGACAATTCGGTTCGAATTTACGGTTCAAATTTGTAGCTATTTGCTTATTGTTGCTTGTTACAGGTTGTTGGACCTACGCCAAACGTAAGACTTTGTTTGTATGCCTTGCATGTAAACTGACGCCCAACATCTGTAATGATGTTAATTTCCCTTAAAAAGTTCTTTTAAAGGTACTTTAAACCAAAAAGTCAAAGCCAGTCATTTTTCTTGGTTAAGCGGATTTGACACTTTTGATGGGTTAAGAAATCGAGTCTTTTTTAACACCAAAATATTGTCGACTATGTATTATTTTGTCGAATGTACAGTACACTTCTTATAGTGATTATGAGACTACTGTATACGGACAGTGCCTTTTTTAGGTTGTGGAGAATCCCGGCAAAATCACCGCGGTTTTATTCGAATCGTGGGAGGTTCTGCTAGTGTAGCTGGTGAATGGCCATGGCATGTTTCTCTTCATCAAAGAGATCCCTCCAGTGGTCACAGTTTGGGTCTGCATTGTGGCGGTACGCTAATTCATCCTATGTGGGTACTTACGGCCGCTCACTGCATCATTGAGTCAGTATTTCGTTTATTTCCTGCTGTAGCAAATTTTCATTTTCAGTTTGTTTTTCTCTTCTTAGCCCGGTATTCAAGTTTTCGTTACCACCTCCGTTCTGGATTGTGCGCATGGGCAACGTGAATTTATCCTCCGAAGTTGACCGAAAAAATTTGTTCCAGGTTTCACAGATTATAACCCACAAAGTGAGAAGTTGGGTTTGAAGCTTAAATTTATATTTAACCGTAAATCCTATTCATGTAGTACTTTGACTCCAAGTCCTGGAATAATGACATTGCGTTGGTCAAGTTAGCATGGAGCGTGAATTTGTCCGACGAGCATGACATGGTGAATACTGTTTGCTTGCCCCGAAAAAACGAAACTTTCCAGGGACATCTCTGTTCGGTAACAGGATGGGGACAACTTAAAGAACGTACGTTTTTGTGTTTCTTTCTTACTTTTTTGTGTTAATGATTTTAGTCTTTTTTCCGGCTGAGTGGGGAAAGTCTTAAAGTTTGTATTGTGTTTGGATCCTGTTAGACGATATGGGTGACCCAGTTGAAGTGCTACAGAAGGTGCAAGTTCCGGTGGTATCCAACCGCGTGTGTCAGAAGGCATACAAACGCATAAACTATGTCACCCGGAAGATGATCTGCGCCGGTTGGGTGGACGGAGGCATGGGCCCTTGCGTGGTATGTACATTCCGTTAAATATATTCAGGAACGTACTTTTACGAACGTCATTTTAAGACGCTATTTATTTGTTGAAATAGCTGGAGTTTTACTTTAAGACGATATTTATTTGTTGAAATAGCTGGAGTTTTACTTTAAGACGATATTTATTTGTGGAATTAGCTGAAGTTTTGCCCACACTGACTTTTAAGAAAGATATGGGGTTTGCTTTTTTTGGTTGCTATTTTACGTTACAACTACCCAATTAATGAATAAGGTATTTAAAGGGCAATAGCCACCAAAAAACAACTTTGTCTTATAATAAGGAGTAAAAAATGTAGTTTCCAGTTTTATGTCTTTTTATCATACGCTAAAATGAAAACTAGATAATAAGAAAATAAGAAGTCTAACATTCAAAAGGGGCATATTTGCCATTGGCCAGCGCGGTCACGTGGGCCCCGTGACGTAGTGTCCGCACACAATATGCCAGTTTGAGCCATAGAGGAACCACGAACTTACCTAACACAAACCGTGAACCACGAACACGAACCGCGAACACGAACAGGTCAGCCTGTAGTGTTTCATACGGACGCTACGTCACAACTCTCGTGGCGGGAAAATGCCAAAAATTCGCAAGTCAATAACTCGGGAACGGCTAGTCAGAAAAACTTTAAACTTATTTTCTCGCTCTTAGAATAATGTGTACAATAAGAATCCATCCAAATATCAATACGCTATGTTGTTTTCTATTGCCCTTTAAGCAGAGTTTTATTGGCTAAAGCTGCTATATATTACAAATAGGCGCCGCTTGTTGTCACGATCACTGGTTTTGAAAATCAGCCGCATTATAGAATGAAATTTTAAATGACCGATTTAAAAGGATAAAATTCGTAGCATTTTAGTCGGTTATTAGAATCACACTTTTGGATAATACAATCAATTTCAAAAGAATTTCTGGTAATATTTTATGTATGTTTAACAAGTTTCCGTCGAGACCCTTTTCACATGTCTTAACTAAGTACAATTGTACTTAGGCTATGCATTTAGCAGTGATTATAATGTTAAAAAATCTTTAAATAGACTTTACAAACGGAATTCTAGACAAACGAAAATAACTGAATATTTTAAATAATTTATACTCCAGGTAACCTTAATTTTCTAAATTTTCTAATTTACGTTACTTTTGTTCATTTTCCAGACAATAAACTGTAATTTCATTCTTAGTATAATTTTTGTTTTGTTTTTCTCACTTGCGTCATAAACAACCAACATATGCACATATATCCAATTTTCGGTTATTATAGCATCGCCGCTTAATAAAATCAACATTCACTTGACAAATTTGATCACAAGTCACAACAAGCGGCGCCTACTGTATATACATTACCGTTATTTTTGGCGACTTTTCAAATTCAAACTAGCGCACTCTTGTGAGATGGCCCCGAAGTGAAACTTGGTGACTTCGGGTTCAGTTTTGTTGTTTTGTGGTTCCACCTGGAAACCACTTCGTTGGGTTTAAATACTCCTACATTAAGAAAACATATATTTCGCGCAATATTGTTTAGAGAAGGACTGGGTTATAGTAAAATAGGTAATCGTTGGTAATACAGACGACGTCAGGATGTGATATATGACGTAAGCACTGTATTTGCTAATTGTGATTGGGTAAATAGGGAGATAGTGGAGGTCCGTTACAGTGCAAAATGAGTGATGGACGTTGGGTCCAAGCTGGCCTTACAAGTTGGGGAGTAAGCTGCGCCCAGGTGCATTATCCGGGTAAGTCAAATTTGCTTTTCATTCTTTAAATTATGACCGTGCCGATTTTAAAGGTGTGTACGTCCGGTTAACGGAATACCTGGATTGGATTGCAAGTTATGTCAATGATTCCGTGGTCAATTGACAAATTGGCCATATTATGTAAATTATGTAAAAGGTGTGAAAATTGCGTGGATCTGACAAATTTGAATGTATAATACTGTAAATATTAAAAAAGCGTTTTCCTATTTTGTTTTCGAGTATAAGGCTCCGCTTGACCGCTCCCTTGTCTAGATTTTAGACAGAGCATTGTCCAACATTTCGTATTGTGCTTTATAATTTCGGGAATATCCACCTAAAATTGTGCTGCCATTTTACTGCCGTAACTACTGGCGAAGTAGGAATAAGCATATTGAGGGTCTGAAGATATTGCGGTGTGGTATTGACCAGCAATTGTTAAAGGTAGAGGAAGAGTAAACAAATTAGATTTAAACCAGTATCGAACTGCCAATGAAACAAACACCTTCAAGTTTTTTTCTTTTATATTTTGTCGTTTTTGCGTGTGACGTATTTATATGATGATATGCCCACTTGCACTATTTCACCTCTGGAAAGAGCTTTAAATGTGCTCTATAATTTAAAAACTATTTGTCCAGATGATTCAGTTTCCTCACCACAATTTAAATAAAAAAGCAGTCTTTTCTCGGCACACTTCCGATCCCAGTCGGATCATTCCACAAAATAGGCGAGACCCTTCATTTCTAGCGTGGATCAATGAATTGTAATTTTTTGCCTATGAACCTAAAATATCAATTTTTTTCCATTTGGACATCCTTCAATGTTCAATTACATTAGAAAAGAAGAAACAAAACGAGCGTAAAATGGGACAAAGGGGATTTTTTTTTCCATTTGGACATTTTAAAGGAGAGGAATAAGACAGAGCGTAAGTATAGAAGCAACACAGCAATGATTCTTTTCTTCCGTATTTTAGGATTTATACGTTAGTTTCTTGCGAGCCTTGGTGACGCAAAGTAGGCCGCAAATCCGCCGTCTTGGACCGGTCAGTTACCGGTCGCGTTTTTCTAGGAAGAGAACCGGTACTTGAAAGCAAAGCTGAATAACCTAATGGGGACATGGAAGGGGCATAACCGGGTGTAGGTTCTGGCTCTTTAGGATTTGGCACTTGTTTCGTAGGGGTTGTGGAAGCCCTAGAACTTTGACTTGTCCTGGATTCAATAGCAGGCGTTCTCACCTAAAAACAGTACAAGTTACGGAGACTGAATACGAAATTAAGGTTAGTTTTTACAGCTGGAGCTGGAGTTACTGCTGCTGCCAAATTGGTGTTGCTACCATTTCTAGCTAGAGGTCTTTGGGTAGAATCACTTCGACGTTCACGAGGGTCATCCCCAGGGCCATAACTCTCAAAAGAATCGGAACGTTCCATACTAAAAATTAAATTGTAGAAACAAATTAATCATTTTTATGGTAATCAATTTGACGTTGAGAAGACAGAAACAATTTAGTTTGAAACCTGTTGGTTCTTGACGAAGCGCCTTTCTTGAAGAAACCCGAAATTTTATCTTTGATTTTCTTTTTATCTTTCTTCTCATCTAAACGCGATTCACGTGATTCTAAGCTCAGGTCTGAACCCCGGTCACCCATACCAGGCATAAGGGCCTATATATACATACAAACAAATTTACTTCGTTGTAATGTTAGTACTAAATTTCACGTTTTCACCTTGATTCCGGCGGTAACTATTGAGTCAGCTGTGGTTGTTTCTTCAATACTCTTAGATTTGGTTAATTGTTTAATTTTCCCAATTAGGCCTTTCTTCTTTTTCGTTTCAGGAGTAGCTGGCACCATTTCACTTCGGGTGGAAGTGGTAGACAATCTACAAGAATCATAGGTGCAAAACTAGTTATTCGCAATTAACCTTAAGTCAATCAAGTTTACCGGTCAAGGCTTTGATCCCGTTCAACAGTACGAGCACGAGTAGGCAAAGTGGAATATCTGGCATTGCTGCCGATTTTCGAGTAAGGTTGGGGGGTACTTACACCCACAGAACTAACGCTGTCCACACTTCCTCGTTCATCACTCTAAATCAAGTTTGAAATAGATAAATAAATGTAAGAAACTCTTGCCAGGCTTTGAAGGGGAAATATTATTACTTCGATTTCTTCGATAGATTGGTTTTGTTCTAACGATTGGGTGCGCCGATACAAACTATTGCGTTTGTTGCCATTAGTTTGGGAAGTGGCTGCATCATCGGGTGTTGACGACATGGCCCTTTAATTAAATATTCGTTAAGACAAGTTAGCCAATGGGTTCAATGTGTTTATACCGTCGGAAAGACATGGAGCGTTTACTCATGTCCGTTTCTTCCAAACGATGAACGCGCTTTAACTCTTCCGTAGTACGGGAAATATTCCTTAAGGACTCCAAGAACTCTTCGCGGACCTTGTCACCTGGAGTTTCACGTGCAGCTAAAAAACCGAAAAAAATTCGGTTCATTTTTTTTTTTTCCTTAAAAATAATGTTCTTACGTTTGGTTTCTTGTCGAGTACCAGCCAAATACGCACCCATGACTAAAGGACAAAGGTCTTTCATCTTTTGGACGTCGTCCAATAATCGGACTACTTTGCGCTCTTCGTCTGTTTCAGTTCTGCGCAAATCTTGCAGATGTTGACGCATTTCTTCGCGCTCTTTCTCGGAACGATCTTTGTCTCGGCGTAGTTTCTCACAAGTGGTACGCAATTTAGCATGGGCGTCTCTCAATTCCAGTAAATCGCACTGTAACTCTTGGACTTTCTTACGCATTTCTTCTTGGTCTTCTTCCAAACCTTTCTTGGCTTGCTCGACCTTCCTTTTAGCGTCCAAGCGCTCCCTATCTCGCTCTTTCTCCACCTATATTGAGCACAATTATTTTTTTTAAATATAAGGGTAAATGCAAGCTGTATATAGCTTAGGACGATTTCTTTGTTTTTTTTACTTCGAATAATGTTTGTCGCAAGTCGCGCGCCAAAGTGGAGGTTTCCTGGAGTAAACGTTGAAGTTCGTCACGCTCTTTCTGCCAAGCAAGTTCCAAACGCGTTTTGGTACCCGGAATGCGACTACGCCCAGTTGTCATGACCTTATCTTCCTCCATTTCGTTGATTTTTGTTTGCATTTCTGACACTCGGATCTCCCAGCTGGATTTTTCGTTAATGGCTTCGGTTTTGAGACGGGAAATCTCCATCCGTGCTTCGCTCAGCTCGTCCTCCAAACCCGTGATTCTCGCATGGAATTCTTCGATCTTATCCATGTTGTCTTCCATCTGTCAAATATTTAGAAAGGCACTTTGAAGTATTCCCTCTGAATTTTTCTTTTTATAACTTCTCTCGGCTATAACCGAGAAAAATTTTAAAAGGCTGATGTTGCCTAGAATCTGAAGGCCTTTTGGCACAGTGATCTTTGGTTTAGCTCTCGTTAAGCTTGCTGATCTCGAGTATAATAAAAAAAATCTGAACCATCGTTTTACTATTTTGTTTTCTTTTTAAGTTCTAAACTTTTTCAACCCGGCGCCATCTCGTGACGTCACTAACGGGGCTTCGAGTTCCCCATAGCTCCGTAATTACTTATTGGCTGTTTGTAACTGAGCTGTCAGTAAGAACTTGATGTTTAGAACGTGTTTTTGAACAAAATCGTTCTTAGATAGGGACAACTTTTGAAGCAAAGGAAAGTTCCAGCTAATTAAGAACGTTTGCAGATACCTCTTTGTTATGCGCTGCATCGGAATCGGAGCGCACGCGTTGATGAGAGGGATCACGTTTGAGTTCAGCAATCATCTTTTGCGCCCCTTCGAGCATTTCTCTAAAAGTATCGCGTTCCCGACGCGCCTTCTCTAAATGAGTTTGGTACGAATGGACTTCTTCGTTCAACAACGCTAATCGGTTGTCGTGGCGGAGCTTCACGTGGGACATTTCAGAGCGATGCGCCTTTTCTTCTTGTGCCAATCTTTTTTTTTAACTTTTGTTAAAACAAAATTCAATTTAATTGGTAAATTACTTGTTTTTGAGCTCCCTAATTTCCTTGTCATGCGCAGAAGTGTCGACCGTCATCGACCTTTGGACCTTGGTGACTTTATCGAAATCCTCAAGTTTCCGCTTCACTTCATCGTTTTCTTTTCGAAGATTAGTCAACTGGTCTTGCAGAGTTTCTTCTTCGTGTTTAGCTTTGTCCAGTAACGCGGTTTTTTCTTCTAATTGCGTTTTCAATCGGGCGCGTTCACCTTGCCAGTTCTCGCTTGAGCTGCGGTTCAACTTTTCCTCCAATTCTTTTAGCTTTTCCTTGAACACATTCCAAAAAATAGTTTGTTTGTTTTTACTTTAAGGAAAAAAGGTGGATTTACTTGCATGTCCAGTTTTTCTTTAATCCAAGTGTCTTGACGATGGTTAAAGGTCTCGCGTAGGGTACGCAATTCGCCTTCGAGCGTTTCATGCTCCTTTTTAAGTTTTACATGATCCCTGAAAAGATAGATTTGAAAAGATAATATTTGTATTGGATGGATTCCGGAATCTTTACTCCTCGATCTGCTCCTTGTCCATGACTAAACGCGCTTTGATGACCACGTAGTCTTCTTCAAGTAACTCGTATTTGGCGGTTAAGTCCTCGTACTCTTGGCTTTCTTGCTCAAGAGCAAGTTCCAGTTCTGGGGTTTATAAATGAAATAAAATAATAAATTATTTAAACACATGATAAAAGTAATCATAATAATAATAATAGGTAGTCATAAGTAATTAAACAAGTAGTTCAAAATGACTTAATATTTCATTAATACTATTTAAAAATTCAATGTTAGCTCATCGATGACTGGAGAGTTTTGAGTAATACCTGCAACACGAGTGTTTTGGTTTTTCAAGCTTTCGAATTTTTCTTGAATGTTCTTGTAGTCTTGTTCGGCACGTTTGACTTTCTCGCGCATTAGAATCATCTCTTCGTCTTTCTCTTGCAGGTCTTTGTCGTGCTCTTTCTCCACTCGGTCACGCTTCTTCTTTTCGGCCTATATGAATCATAACAGATGGACTGCTAAATTATTAAGGATAAAGAAGTCATGTACTTTGAGTTCTAGTTCCAAATCGGTATTTTTGCTCTGCCATTGTTCTTTTTCGCGCCGCCAGTCCGCTTCTAATTTGGCGCATTTTTCGTTCAAGGCTTTTCTTTCTTGCTCATTCTAAGACCGATCGTTTATTACATTAATATATTTATTTTAATTAAACAATGAAAGTTTTGCTAAGGAATTTACGAGTCAACAACAACACTTCGACTCAACGATATCAAAATTATAATGTTTAGGAATCTTAAAATGGAATGATTATTTTTTCACCTGTTTAAGTTTAAGTTCCACTTCTTCCAGTTTGGATCTAACGCTCGCAACCTCTTCTTGTGCAGTTTTCATGTCTTTCTCAGCCTTTCTACTGGCTGTCTCAACCGCTTTTTTCGCTTCTTCCCTGGACGACGCATCCTGATGTAGTAAATAGCAGTTTTTATGACATTCTCCTTTGCATTTTTTTATTTTAAAGAAAGGAAGACGAAGAAAGCTAACCATGTCTTTAATCTTCTTTTCTTTTTGACCGACAGTGGTTTCGAGCTCTTCCAGCTTAGCTTTCAAATCCGACGTTTGCTTTTTCAGCTCGTCGCGTTCTTTGAGCCACGTGGCTGACAATTCTTTGTGATGGGCATCAGCTTGCTTCACTTTCACTGTTTCTTCTTCCAGCTGAGAGAAGGAAAAAACAATAGGAGATAGGCACAAGTCCAGTAACGGTTAATTTAGAAATAAATGGAAAGAAGAAACATTTGTTGCTATTTCTACCTCCTTCTGGATTGTGTTTAGTTGATCTTTCTGTTCTTTGAGTGAACGCTCGGATTTCTTTATCTTGTCTTCGAAATCTTTCACTTTGCGCTCCAAATCAGACACCTTGGTCTCCTTCTCGGTCAACTTTTTAGAAAGGGAAGAGGAAATTTTGGCGAGCGTTAGTGGGATTACTAAGAAATGAAGTCGGAAAAAAGAAGTAAAAGAAAATAAATTTAAACCTACTTCTTTCTGCAAACGGTGTTTTTCTTGCTTAATCTTCTGCACAGCTTCGAAATCTCCACCGCTGCCGGTAGTTTTAAGTTTAGTCTCCAAATCAGAACATTTCTTCGAAGCTTCATTGAGTTGCCGCTGGAGTTCCTCGGCCTGTGCACTGGATTTGGGTAAAATGCTTCGGACGTCACGTTGGATTTGCTGGATTTTAGTTTCCAATGCTGTTTTTTCGTTTTGGAGCTCGATGCACTTCACTTGCTCTTTGCGCAGCAATTCTCGAATGTCTTTGATTTCCGCATCGGTACTGCTGCCAGGTATTGGACAGAGATCACTGATTTCGCGCTCGAGTTCTTCGACCATTTTCTTAAGTTGTAATTTGGTCATGGATTCCGAAGGAATCTTAGGAGTTCTGGATTTAAGAGGTTTGGCATCGCGCAATTGCTGCATTTGGTTCTGCAAATCCGTGTTCTGCGTTTGGACCCCTTGAAGCTGAGATTTCGCTGTTGCCAGTTCCTCTTCTTTGGCTTTCAGCCCACGTTCCATCAACTCTATCTCACGTTTGAGGACGTTGAGCTCACTCGTGGAATTTGGACCGAGATTTTTGCCCTTTTCGGCCAGTCGTCCTAGCCGGGGAGAATTGGAACCGATTTTAGCACTCAGTTCGGCCACTTTTTGATTGGCTTCTGACAAACGCTTGTCCAGCGAGTGCACTTGGTCTTCGAGTTGTGTTTTGTCGAGAAGCAATTGCTCCTGCGAAGTAGGGGGAGGTTTACGCGAAACGCGCAAATGCAGGCGGCGATTCTCTGAGGTCAATTTCTCGTTTTCGGTTTCCAAGTCCGTGATTTTTGTGCGTAAAACAGCGACTTCTTGCTCAATTACGGTCAATTTGCGGTTCAGATCCACATTATTCTCACTATTATCTAAAGATCTATAAAAACGTGAACAATAAGTCAAAAGACCTTGGCTTAAGAAAAATATAAAATGTTTTTGCAATCCGAAATTTTGGGAGAAGCTTACAATTTTTTAAAAAAATCTTAAAACTATTTCTTTAAATTATTCTATTTTAATTCATATTCTAAAATTATTGCTTTCATTACCGGCTGCGTTGAACGACAACTTTGCCTTTGGTCTTCTGCGCGACGGTTAATTCGCCTTCAAGGCGTTCTAGTTCCCGATCTTTTTCAATAAGTTTCAAGCGCAGATCTTTAGCTTCAGTTTCGAACGAACGAATCTTTTGGTCGTAATAAGCATTGGGGTTGTGGTCGGTGGGTGGGGAAATAACGACTTGAGGTTTGGCATTTTGAGTAACTTTAGCTTTTTCTTGTAGCTCAGCCACTTCGCGGCTCAGACGTTCGTTCTCGCTTTCCACATCTTCGACTTTGCGACGAAGGACGGATGTTTCTTGCTCGTTAAGTTCGAGTTGGAGTTTCAGTTCAGAGAGGCTTAGATCATCCATATCGTCCGATATACCCTCGTCTTTATCCAAAGAGGTGTCTGGCGTAGTTCGCCGACCTACATTTATGGAAAATTTCAAAGTTGGAAAAGGCTGGCAATTTACATTGTTACCAAATTTTCATTGTCAGAAAATTTCCCTTGCAGAAATTTTCCAAAGAATACAGTATCTCGTTTTAAAACTTGAAAGTGCTCAATACGAACCGAATGTACCTTTCTTTGTTGCCATTTTCTTGAGCTGCATTACTAAAGTCTCGTTTTCTTCTTCCACTCGTGATAGTTTTTTACGTAACGCCTGGGCCTGATTGCATGTTTTGTTTAATTAATAAAGACCCAAACTTTGCAAAATTAGCTTTACCTCCTCTTCGGAAAACTTGAGTTGTTCGCGTAAATCAGCCTCACGTTCTTTGCTGTCTTGAAGATCTCTAATTAACTGTGTCGTATCTTCTGGATGACGTAGACTGGTGCCCTAAAAAAGCATTTTTTTCTAATATTCTGTTTGATTTTAACGTAGCGTTAATTTACCTCCAAGCTACGACTTTTGCTAAGAACGGGTCCGCTTTTCAAATTTTGTTCCTTCTTGCTCGTGTTATCGGTAGAGCGTACTTCATCTCGCAATGTCTGCAGCTCTTTCTGCATTTGAAGAGACAGTTCCTTGGCTAGAGACAATTCGTGCTCCAAAACCTGCACGCGATCCTTCGAACCGTCACTTCCGGCTGCCATCTTGTTTGTTTGCGCGGGAAGTTGGCTTACACTTGGCGAACCGTTACTGGAAGACGCATTCTGGAATTCCTGTAAACGGTTTTCGAGGTCAATTTTTTCGGCTTCCACTTGCTCGATCCGACGCTCGGCTTTACGCATCTTAAATTGGATGATGCGGCAATTTTTTGCCGTTTGCTCCAACTCTTTTTTAATATCCCGGTACTCGTCAGCTTGATCTTCGCGAAAATTGTCTTGCATTTCATCCATTTCTTCCACCATTTGCCGCATCTCTTTTTTAAGCTCTTCATTCTCTTCCATAAATTCTTCGATGACGTTCTCGGCGGCCAGTAGACGCGACCGCAAGTCCTCTATAGTCTTGGACGAATCTTGGGACTGCGATTTACGCTCTAGTTCTTGTTCTAGCTCTTTGACGCGAAGCTCCGCACACTTCTTGTCGTCTACTAGATCTTCCTGCAGTGTTTCCAGCTCGCGGATGCGTTGTTGAAGCTTAGAGAGTTCCGAGTTTCGCGAACGAGTATCATAATTTGCAATTTTCTTCAAAAGCAAATCCCCTTTTTCGCGTTCGAGTCGGTCACATTTGGTTTTGTAAGCGTCCAGGTCTTTACGCAGTGTTGCAATCTGCTCTTCAAGATCTTCCACGTGCCCTTCCACCAACGTGGTTTCTGTCGTCTCCGTCGTCTCGGTACCAGCCCAACTACTTAGCTCGTCGTCATCCTCATGGCTACTAGTGGCCATTGATCTTGCACTCGATTTCTTCACTTCGAAAATAAACTCAACATCCGGGCTGGTGGAATCTGTATCAAAACTCCTGACTTCCTTCAACCCTTGAATTTGAACGCGTTTGCTGCGCTTTTCTGCATCTTCTGCGCGATCAGAAAGCTTTTCGCTAATTCGGTCAGAAGCTGTTGCCCTTCTCCTTTCAGGAGATCCTAAACACAAGCAGATATGTGTGTAAAATAAATATAAACGATAAATTAAAAATCCATGTCGATAGTTTAAATATATATATATAATGCATCGATCTACTTATCTTTACTTGTCACAAGAGTTCCCAAAATCTAATTTGAAACAAGTCTTGAACTTCAACTCGAAATAAAACTTATTAGTAGACCATAGCCTATAAGAAAGGTCTTCAGTGTACCGAGCAAGCTTTTATTTATGGTAACAAGTTCGAATCTTCAGATGCTTAGCAACTACGAAGCCCATAACTCTGGAAATATTATACTAGCAGTTCAGGTAACTTTTAGCTTTACTCGAACTACAGTATATTATCTAACGTAGTTTGGGGAAAAGTTGTCTATGATTCCTCCTGTTCAATATTTTCTTTAATATATTAAGTTAACAAATATTGCTTCTTAAATTTTACTTAGACTTACCTGTAATTGTTTGCCCATCTTTAGTTAATCCAGGCCTTAATTTGTTCAGTCTGTCAAAGGAAAATAAGTGAATTTATTTACTTTATATTGTACGCTTGTTTATTTGTTTAAGCGAAGAGTTTTTCTACCGAGAGATGGCAGGCCCGGATAAAGAAGAGTAAATGCTGCTGTAGTCCTTTTCTTTTTCGGATCTTTCTGACACTTTATTGTACTCGGATGCCTCATACTCGGGTGGGATTTCTTCCAACGTCAAGCTGCCGGTGGTATTTCGCCTGGCAAAAAAAAGTTCATTTCAAGTGGTCTCCGAAAGTTCCACAATATTTAGGGAATGAACCTGGCGTTGTAGGCTTGCGTTAAGGAAACAGGTGCAGGTGACGCGCTGTTACTTTGACGGAATCTATAAAATAAAAAATGAGATCTTATTTTTCATTGCTTTGAGCTTTTGAAGCAGTAAAATGTAATGACCTTCCGTATGTTTCTGCTTGGCTGTCTGTCAGAGTAGGTGCTGAACCTGTCACATCATCTTTCCGTAAATTGCTATTTCCGGACTCTTCCTTTTTACTAAAATTGTGCTCTTTGTAGTCCCTGTGAAGTTCCGAGAGTAAAAAATTATCGTATAAATAGACTTCCGAAACTTTCATTTTTAAACCAACCTAAAGCAGCGTTTGCATCTTGTAGGCCACCGTACTTGAGGGTGGAACCCCAACGGACATAAAGGATCTTTACCCATGTTTGGGTGAGTGGAGGGGCAATTCCTTCTTCTTAATTTAAAACTGAGTTTTCGTTTTCTTCTGTTGCAAGACTATTTCGAGGTCCATGGAAAGATTGTCGCGACGTTTTTCTTCTTCTAATGAAGTCCAAACAAGGAGGGTTCAAATGATAGTTTCTCTTTTATGGCATGCGACATTTGCCAAGAGTTTGCATATCGAAGATTTTTTGGCTGGCGTGAAGATACTGGTTGACGTCACGTTATAGGGCCCTTAACCCACACATGCATAAAGCTCACTAGGGAAAAAGAAAAAAAAACACAAAACTTGCACAATAAATGCGAGGGCTATTTAAGTACAGTTTCACAGTTTGTTATCCAATTTTTACTTCACGGTATCGCAAACAGTCATAGTAAATCATGCATAACTGTTATTCAAAGTTATTAAAAGTTTTTGAAGGGCATTTTTACCTTCGACATGGGGTTCTATAATCCTAAGGTGAAAAAATGACCAAACTTAGTCCAATTAAAATTTAAACGAAAGAATTTTTCGTAAAATTAGTCACAATCCATTAAGGGCACGTACACTACACAAAACCAAACGTCGGAGGGGAAGGAAAGGGACTGAGCTCTTTCTCTTCCACGTGATATGGATTCCGGAATTAATTTCGTATTATTCTAGCTTCTCTTTTATGCTTTTACTAAATTTTGAAGGAAATACAGGCCAGTCAAGTAAGAATCGGGGTCTTTGGGCTTACAATTTGGAACTTTACTATCTTCTCTAATTTCTTCCTTTTCTGGAGTTTAAGTGTAATTGCAGCCGAAAGAGTAGGAGCTGGTGCGTCTTGTCTGCTGCAGTTTGGTGCGCTGTCGCAGGGACTTTCCTTGTGCCTAAGTTTAGCCTTTGCCTTGCAAGGGCTAAAGCAAGTTATTTTTATCTTAAACACGCCTGCATTACATTATTTAGCGTTATAGGCGAAACTGGATTAAAAAGAAACATTGCATGACGGGAGATAGATTGTTTTCGGAGATCATTAATCGTTGTCGTACTCAACCATGCGTACTAGATGACTTATATGCTTTTGAAGGTCATATAATAAGGTTTGCATTTGCGCCGGCAGTCTTACGCTCTTTTTGTTTGTTTCTCCGGAATATTTTTTTTAACTAAAATATTCTTCTGAATTTTAAAAAGAGCGCGTCAAAGTTATAGCAGAGTTGAACATATAGTGAGCAAGTAATTTGATGTAGGTAGCAGTGTTCTGGAACTTCCCGGAAAACTCCGTTCCGTTCCGTTCCGCTCCGCTCTTCTGGGCGGAACGGGAACGGAACGGCGTTGCACCGAATGTATCAGGGAACGGAACGATTTTTTCGGGAAATTTACCGTTCCCATGCCACGCCATCTAGTGGCTAGGCAATCTAGTGTTTGGGCTGTCTAGTCGCCACACTTAGAAACTTTTTTTAAATTTTTTTAATTGTTTTCCCTAAAAGTATCGGATCTTTGAGCGGAACGGATCTGGAACGGAACGGATCTTTAAATGGCGGGCGGAACGGCCGTTCGGAACTAGTTCTTTTGAAAATTTTGCCAAAATAGAACGGAACGGAGCGACAGAAGTTGACCGAAGAACGGTAGAGAACGACTTCCGGAAAAAAAGAAGTTCCGGAACACTGGTAGGTAGATCACAGCCGATTTAGCTGGTTTGTAGTGAAGTTCGAGCCTCTCTGATCGCGGGTCGAATTTGATCACGGCTCAGGGTTCATAGTTGCAATTCGTCGTTCAGTTGTTATTTAGACAAGAGAGTGTTTTGATGCGTTATAAAACGTGTTTGTAAGATTTCTGCTAGGATTTGCTATTTCTTAAGTTCCAATGGAGGCGGCAAATAAAGACCAAGCGCAAGTTAAGCATCCTATGGTTTACATATGTGGAGGTAATTATCATGAAAATGTTTCGGTTATAATTTTGAACCTAACGCATACAAGGCTGAATATGCTTACCGTTACCATCGTATTTATTTGTTTGTACTTTCGTTAGATTGCCACCACGAGAATGAAATACGTGCCAGAGATCCTATCCGATGCAGGGAATGTGGCTACCGTATTATGTACAAGAAACGAACAAAGCGCTGTATCCTTTTTATATTTTACTCGTTATTTTTACACAATTTTGCATATAAGGCTTTAATTAAAAAAAAGAAAATGTCTTGCGAAATCCTTAACATTTGTGTAGTAATCGTATTTGACGCCCGTTAAGGAGATAGTGAAAGCAGTACCGGATTATTCAGTCGCCTCCAAAATTTCCGTTTCATTTACTATCAAACTGTAGAGCAGACCTTCTCTTTTTTTACCACTGGATATTGCTCGAATATATGCCGGAGTTTTGCCAATCATAAAATGCGTAATAGTTCCGTCTTCTAAAAATTCACCCTACTCAAAATCCAAAATTAAAAGCTCAAAGTATTTACAATTCCTGCTTACGTTTGCTTCTACTCGTTCTCCATTGACCCATACGTCAAGAGTGTTTTTCTCTTGAGAAAAAGAAAGATACAAAAATACTTTGAAATTACGGTCATTCAATTTAGTTACAGTTAGCGATACCTAAAACAACGCGGTAAGCCTCATCTTCTAGCTTTAACGCCCAGGTTTTCATGATTTTCGTCTGTGCTTCAGTGAATTTCTTGAAACTTTTGCCATTTACCTCCAAACAGTAGTCGTAGTGGAAGTTTTTGTTGGGTTCTATACTGATGACGCACGTGGCCTTGCCTAGTTTAAAGCTTTCGGATCCCACCAGGCGGAACATCCAATCCTTGCGGTAGATTTCCTGAAATTCATAAGTGTACTCATTGTGCTATAATTCGTATATTTTCTTTCTGAGAAAGGAATGAAAAGGTACCTTGCCATCGATGCGGATGATGCGTTTCCCGCTGGTGGTTCCATGCTCGAATTCGATCTTGTGTACTCCATCACTCAAAGGTACTTCCCAATAAGCAACTAAATCACTTCCCATGTTGATTTCGTTTCTTGTTAAGGAAACAAGACTTGCGTGATGGAGTGGATCTTGTTCTGTATGTTGTTTCGTTAATACGCGGCGCGTTGCTATGGTAACCTTTATTGAAATTTCTCCTTCGCTGCTGTTGTATAGTATACTGTCGTGCCCATTTCTCGCGGAAGATGAAATTTAACACAAAAAGTAGACGCATTTCGAGGCCTGAGCTGTATTTATGTAGGAAAATTTTCAATCCAAGGATACTTATACATAAGGAGTGAATGGTTTTGTTCTTGCTAAAAATTCATAAATGATGAAACTAAATAAGAATAATAGACTTGTAAAAAGCATCAATTGCGAAAATATTAGTTAATTAATCGAAGTTCACTTAATTTTGTCGTAAGTTTTCAGAAAAATGCCACAACAAAAATTAAAGAATTGTTAACCGATCGCACGGTTACCCAGATACCCATGGCTATACCCGTAGATCTGGTTCCGGTTCAATTAGAAAATTTGCTTTTAAATCTGACAAATTTGGACTTCCTTCGATAAATGAATTAGTGCAGTACAGTGGTGTCTCGCATAACGAACACAATCCGTTCCAGGACGGCGTTCGTTATGTTTGACGCCGTTTCCATATGGGACTAAGTTTGATCCGTTCACGGGGCCGTTCCAAAACCACGAAAAATCTTAATTTTGCATTATGACACTGTGGATGTCACTTCTTTTCTTAAACCTATGAAACCACCCCTATTGGCTTTGGACTCTTCTTCCTGTTGTTCTAAAGCTTGTTCCTAAAGTGGATCTTTTAAGCTCGTCTTCATACATGACCCTTGCTTTCTCACAAATTATTTCCTGTGGTTAAATCTCCTTTCACTTGCCTTTCATTAATCCAAACCAACAGCAACCTCTCCATTTCATCGTTAATCGATTTTCTGTGCACCTGTGAACAAACTCTTGAGACTCCCTTGGCCACCTTAGCTTTCATGATTGATTCTTTATTGGCTAAAATTGTTTCTATGATTGACTTGATCACTCCATATTCAATTGCAAGATCCACAACTCCAGCTCTTGAGTCTTTTTTTGAATATGATTTCTTGCTTCATTTCAATAGTAGGTACTTCTCTACTTTTCCCACTAACGGTCTCCTTACGTGCCATGTTAACGACACTAAAAAAGCACTGAACTTTACACAAATTTCAGATATAAAAAAACACAACAGAGCGCGGCTGCGGTTCGTAATGCGGGACTGCGTTCGTTATGCGGAACATTTTCGGGCCAGCGCTCGCGTTCCTAATGCGGAACGTTCTTTATGCGAGGCGTTCGTTCTGCGAGGCACCACTCTACTAATATTCAAAAACGACGTTTTCAATTAAATCGGTCTTTATTCACAACACACTGTATAATCCACTATGATACAAAACCATTCTTGTTTTCATCTCTTTTTGAATCTCTCCATATGAGCATGGCTGTTGGGCCTAGTCATGGTGTGTATAATATAGCGCTCAGCATTTAAAAAAAATCGCCTGCCTTACTTCGTAAGCTTGCAGCTAATTGGATAATGCTAAGATCCCACAAAATTGACTTGGTCGCTTACGAGAAGTTTCAGTGTAACAAAAAATAGTCTTAAGGGTTCACAAAAATATGATCGAAAAACTTGCGGCACCTCTCCAAAAAAGTCCTCTAAAATCTTTTTCGCTTTTTATCACATCTCTCCCGTAATTTCTTGTTGGCATTTTCTGTCCCAGATCTTAGATAGGAAAGAGTTGTCTTCGCCAGAAAAATTGCATAACAGAAACTATGAATAAGGTTTATAGGGGGATGGTGAAAAACTCGGGTGATTTTAGGTGCTGAATCCATCACCGGTAGGATCCAAGATCCAGGGATAGTTGTTCGGGCATTCCATGCAAGTGTGCATTCTGATGGTTTCACCCGGCAATTCTCTGGTGGTCAAAGGACAAGAATTGGGCAAAGAGCAGAAAGGCTGGCCCTTGACGTCGCATTTCTCTTTCCATTCTTGGAAGTCACGGAGAGCTGTCAATTCTGTGGGGTTTTGCATCCATTGAATAACCTAGTTGGAAAGAATTGCGTTAATATCGTTAAACAAATATTCTTGATCAATAATTTTAAAAAAAATTACTTGAAGCATGTTAACAAAGTAGACATCGTTGCGTTCCAACATCTCGTCGATGAAGCGGATCAGTTCGTTCTTGAACTCTTTCTTGCTCTTCAGCCAAGAAGCGTGGAAGTGAAGACCCAAAGGAGCACGATTGGTGTTAAAATGGCGGTTGAAGTTGTGACGCAACATGCGGCCGAATTGGTCTCCGGTTTGGATGTTGGTACAGGTATCAATCATGTGACAACCGGGAAGGGCTTCGTCAAAGCTGGGGTCATCACGACGATCCAATTCGTTGAGGACCATTTCCCAAATGGCATGGCTTCGACTGGGGCAGTTTTGGGCGTTGCCGGTACATTTGTGAGGCATGCGGAAGTACAGAGTGTAAGGCCAGAGGGGGACGCGGCTCAAGGGAGCGGTAATAGAGGAATCGTAGACGAAGAATTGATCAGCCATCATGTCGAATTGTCTGTTGCCTCCTACACGCAGCTGAGGAGCGCGGACGCCCACAATGGAGCCATCGGTAATGTTAGCAAATCGTTCCATGATGAGACGGTCACCGGCCATTTCAGCCAACCAGTCGTCATAAGAGCCTTCAGTCCAGTACTTGGCGGAATCCTTGCCAGTAACCGAAAAGGCAGCCATTTCGTGACCACGACGATGGAAATCTTGGATGGCAGAATAGTTAGAGTACTTGTGGGCGACGAAGAAGGTGCCCTTGACTTGGCAACCGTTGGGGTTTTGGCGATTGACGTTGAAAATCTCCTCGTAGAGGTCAATGTTGTCTACGTTCATGGCTCCGTTGAAGGTAATGGTGATCATCTGGGGAACTTGGGTGGCTTCCAATTCACCGGGGATACGGGTACCATCGGCTGAGCAATAGCAATCGGGCAAAGTGCACTGAGTGGGGTCGCATTCCGGGGCGCGGTTGGGATCAGTATCCACAGCTGTTTTTACAGAAACATTAAATTTCTTTCGAATTTAAAAAAACCCGTAAAAATAGACTCACAGCAAGCGTTTTCGTCGGATCCGTCTTGGCAATCAGATTTGCCGTCACAGAAAAGCGATCTCTCAATACATTCGTCATTACCGCAAGCCAATTTGCCAGTGGAGCAAAGAGGTTCATCGGTCTTCAACTTGGGCAAGGCTTTGCGAGGTCCTAATTAATAAAAGGAACTTTAGAATTGTCTTTGTAGACACCAGTATGTTTAAGGCATGTTTATTGGATAGCTAGGCCTAGAAAAACTCCCGACACCATGGTTAATGGGGGACTTACTCTCCAAAATGTCACAGTTTGTTACTTTGGCCCTCCAATCACACGTCTGTTTATAGACATCAAAGGCCAAGCCAACGGGACAGCGTATAGGTTTTAGGACGTTCCCTTCCGTGCACCTGACACCACACAAATGCACATTTTTAGCATTGCCATAAACCCATGCAGTAAAACCCGAAAAAAACGAATGAAGAGCTGCTCGGTCAGTTTCGTTTTTTTAATTATTAAAAAAATTAGAACTATTAATTAGAGCCATGCTGGGGATCGTTGCAGGTTATGATTATCATTCCGGGGCTAAAACATGCGGACATGGAAATGGCCACAAGACTCTTCAATATACTTACGGTCCAATTTGTCACAATTAGAAACCTTCGCCTTCCAGTCGCAAGTTTGACGGTCAATATCGAAGGCTAAACCTGCTGGACAACGTACAGCGGCTAAACGAATGGCGCCAGCAATACCGGCCCGATCACACCTATAATGATGTTGCACACCCCATCGTTTTTTACATTCCGAAAATTTTCCAATAAATTCCTGCAAAGCTTGAATCGTTTTCTTTTCTTCAAATTCAAATCTTTCGCTCCAAGATAGTAAATAATCTAAAGGCTGTACCTGACTACATCTCGGCAATCACCTTCGATGGATAAACGGAAGTATTCTTCGTTAGGTCGCCCGTCACAAAGCTGTTCAGGAGTCTGCGCTACATCTTGTCGCTTTTCACGTACCGAACTCGCGACTAAAAGAAACGAAGAAAAAAAAAATTTAGTAAAAAAAAAAAGGCATTTAGTGCTTGGGGAAATCTTTCGTAATAATTAAAGGAGGGAAAATCCCATGAGCTCATTGACTTTCAAGCTCCAAAAGGTCATTTGTTGATTACAATGGATGACACCCAAATTGGGATAGAAGAAGAGCTTAGGTAATATGAGGCTATACGTGGTCCGCATATGGATATTGGAAGACAAAAGAAGTAACGTTTGATGCAGGTTTTGAGAAAGCGGGTCAAAGGAGACCCGTTTCTCGTATTGGTAACTTTCTTTCAGGTTTGGAGTTAGCACGCGGTGAGTGAAGGGAGAGTGAAAGGGTCTACTAAGGGGAAAGGCGGTCAAACTGCGTGCCACTTTTGGTTTCGTTATTAAACTTTTAAGTACGAAGCCTCCTTTAACTTAATTTATTTAATAACACTGCAGTCTTTAATTTTTTTACATTGAAATTTACATCTTACGAAACTTAAGTCTTTTAGCACTTTTGGTAGTACTTTACACGGTACAGTACACGAAAAATATCTTACGTAAATGATATGTTGTAAAAATGACAACTTTTTAAGAAACATAACGCGTAAATAAACAAACGCGTAAAATAAATAAAATGGACTTACCCGCTCCAACAATCACTGCCAACCCTAATAACAGGATCCTCCGACTCATGGTTCAGTCTCAATGCAACAAACAAACTGCCGCCCTGCTTTACCCCCTTTCGATTTTATACCTGGTGCACTTCGGCGTCTTCCACTCCGACGTACGAGGCAAGAGAAAGGGGCGGAGTCAAAGGGGCGGACTGGGTAAGTCCAAAAAAGACTTTCACAGCGAGTAAAATTGAGGTCTGGGAAGTGGCGCCATCGCAGTTACTAATCTTCGCTTCGAGCTCTGAACCAAAAGACTTTCAAAAATGCCCCAATCCGAAGAAACAAGAAATTACTTACTAGTCAAACAGCATTTGGAGGTTACAGGTCATTGCAACAGATTAAAAATTAGCATTGCACGATTTGTGGTGCAGTCATCCATAACGAAAACTTACACAAGATTTCATTTATTTAGGCAACAAGTAGAAAGCAGAGTCCCCCCAACAAATATTTTTTTGTGTAAAGAAAAAAGGGGGCAGTGTTGGGGGCTCAACTAGCGCGTGAAGAACTCTATAGATTTTTCGATCGTTGTCGCAATTACCCTAGTTATTCATATTGCATTGAGTAAAGGAGACCAAAGACCTCATAAACTTTCTTTATAGGATTTTCACCTCCATATAACTTTCCCTCTATTTCTGTAAGGTACTTTCTCTCTCTACACTTCTAATGTAGAACAGTTTTAAGAGGAGCTGATATTTTTGTCATTAGCAAATCCGCTTTTATGATGTACCATTTCGGTAACAATGCCTCTCCTTTAACCTTCTAGTTTCTAATAAAAGATAAGAAAAGATTGGTACGGAAATGGCGACTGACTTCGCCCTAGTTTTTCTCCGAACCGGAGCATCGTTTTTTGTTTTGAAGCTCATAAGCCATAAAAGGGCGTTATGTTCTGTTCGTTTTCAGCTTGCCGGAAACGTGAACGGGGTCTAGGTTGGGATGTGCTGAATAGCTTGGCTTTTCGACTTGTATTCCTTCGTGACTTGCCGGTTGCTTCCAAGCCGGGTAATGAGGCTGACTTGAGCTGAAGATATTGGAAGAAAAAGTGGATTGGATGGAAGGTTCGTTTTCGATTTCTCCATTCCTGGGCATAGAAAAGATGCCCATTTTCTCGTTTGCCGCGGTGTTGACCCATTTCCTGGAGCAGAAAGGCATCTATAACCAGCGTCGTATAGAAAATCAAGGGGGGCAGGGAGGGGGGAGGCCTGACCTGGCTGGCTCTCTTATGCCAAGTTGTATGGAAATGGGGAAAACTAGAAGCCGTGTAGTGCGGCCTGCACGCTTTTCCCCTTCTCTCCTTTCTCGAAGACTTGGCTCCTTCGTCTGATTTGCATGCTGGGAAGCTACGTGGCGTGGAGAGAGGAAGACGCCTCAATTCGTGTGCCTCTTCAAGAGGTGTGATTTCTTCGGTTTGAGGTCTATCTGATGCTGAAGCATCCGGGATCTTCGAACTGCAGGCATAAAGAGGACTTAGGGGAAGAAAGTAAAGGGAATGATAAAACGTGACATTGTGAAGAAATATCAGCTTCTGGCATTGGCGAGTCTGATTGTGAGCATGGTCATCAATATACTGTGACTGACGCTAGAGTCGTTTTTCCGGAAACCTGGGGGTCTAGCCTTGATTTAATTATAGTTGCGAAAGGGAGCTTTCGGCTGCCTGACTCATGGGATATAAGGTGTTACAATCCTCTTGTCACCCATGAGACAAGGCCAAGGAATGACCTCAACGCCTTTTTTGTTTAGAACTTAGTAACCAATTTTACGATTAGCTTAACTGAAACAATGCTTGGTATGTCTGCTTATAGCTGTCTTATTCGAACGACCTTGTACTGTGTAAGCAAAGGTATTAGCATCAACTACTGGTTTGCACCTGTGATACGTTAGGGTAAGAGACGTGTCCAACATGCCTTTTCCCCCTTTTGTACTATAGTCTAGTAAAAGGTGGTACTGTATCCCTTTTTGGAAGTAAGAGCTCTAACCTCCTTTCGCTTTTGTCAGCCTGCAAAGTGAGATGCTGCACAAGCATTGTTGGCTATGGCGTAGCTTAACATATACAGCATTCGCTCGGGCAACCGGCATAGCTCCAGCAGAACAGCAGCCATCACGGTATATATAGTTGGAGAAAGTTTGGGTCCTTGTTTTCTTTGTTAGGGACAGAAAACAGGACTTCACGTAGCAATCCGTGTCATGTTATGGTGTTCCCTTCGTGCATATATACACCTTTTCCTTCGCTTACGTTGAACAACCAGTTTTTTGCTCTCAAACTCAACCAAAGCCTTTCTCTCTTTCTTAATTTTGAGAAGGTACAGCTCTGCCGCCTGTTCAAGTACGCATAATGGGAATGTGTTTGATTCTTTGAATCTAGAACAAAGCAACTTTTAATGTCTCTAAAAATTATAGCAGCAATGCATGACAAACACAGCGCTTGTTCTCAATAGTTCTTCACTAAATACTTTAAACTGCCGGACATCAACAGACTTTAAAATCATTATAGCTTATATTGAAACACTATAAATAGTAATTACGTAAGATTGTGTAGGTCATAAACGCAAAATCATTATAGCCTATATTGAAACATAGTAATTACTTAAGATTTTGCAGGTCATAAGCGCAGTTTTACTCGTGTGAATTATTAATGACCACCGAGCTAAATAAATCTTGGGAACTTGGCCATGTCGCAATAGAGAAGTCCCTATAACTTCGAATGCCAACTTTTGCAGCATTTCTCTTTAGCTTTTATTTCTAAACGGGAAGATTTGGGCGTGGACAGTCTTCTTAATTCTGGGTGATAGTGCGGAACTTTTCTACTAAGGGTTATATTGACCACACCCTGTTACGCGACTCGTCTTGGACAATCTATTGTTCCTTTTGCGACGAGAAAAACAGGATGAAAATAGGATGTATCCTTGATCGTCCTTGTCGCTCCTAGTTTGTTTTTTTTTGTCTCGGCTAGTCAACAATTTTTTTCGGCGTTTGTAAGAATGAAGGCCAAAAAACAAGTTTTTTCTGGAATTAGGATCTATTACAACACGAGGATACCTTTTTATACAAAAACAAGGCACACTGTTTTTCGATTTATACAACGCATACGGCGAACCATCACAGTTTCAGAAAAATTGCCAAAGGTTTTATAAAAATAAGAACGCAAGAGTTGCTTTTTATTAGAATATAACTTGAAAGAAAAAAAAGTTGGAGACTAAAGAGAGAGAGAGAGAAGAGAGAGAGAGAGAGAAGAGAGAGAGAGAGAGAGAAGAGAGAGAGAGAGAAGAGAGAGAGAGAGAGAGAGGAGCCAATGAGCTAGGTCACATTAATTGACCAAAAGGGCAACAAAATAGGGAGAAGGGATTCAGGTTTACTCTTTCAAACATACTCAACCGCTCACGCTCTCTTTTTTTCAGCTTTGTATAGTTTTCTCTTTACGGCTTTTATAGTCTTAAATTTGTCTTTCGAAATTTAAAAGAATCCGTCACCAGACGGGTCATTCAACCAAGGATAGTTGGGAGGACAGCGGTTGCACGTGTGCATTCGGAGAGTTTCACCCGGCAATTCCTTGGTGGTAAGAGCGCAGGAATTGGGGACAAAGCAAGCAGGATTGCCTGCAACGTTGCATTTCTCCTTCCAGGGCTCGAAGTTGCGGACTTCGGAGATGGTGCGCGGATTTTGGATCCACTGAATGACTTGGGTCATGGTGGTAAAGTAGACATCATCGTGTTTCTGCAACACCTCGTCGATCCAGAACAGGAAAGCGTCGAAGAATTCAGGGTTGTTCTTCAACCAAGCGGCGTGGAAGAAGAGACCCAAGGGCGCACGGTTCTGCCCGTAATGGCGCTCGAAATTGTGGTTCAAGAAGGCGTAGAATTGCTCACCGGTCAAAATGTTAGAGCAAGAGTCAATCATAGCACAGCCGGGCAATTCCTCGTCATATTCAGGATCCTCACGACGATCCAACTCGTTCATGACGATTTCCCAGACGGCATGGCTACGAGTGGGGCATTTCTGCAAGTTACCGTGGCAATTGTGAGGCATACGGAAGTACAAGGTGTAGGGCCAAAGAGGAGGGTTCTGAAGAGGGGCCGTGATGGTGGAATCATAAAGGAAAGCTTGTTCTTCCATCATGGTGAATTGGTTGTTGCCGCCCACACGTAAGTAAGGCGCACGCATACCCACAACGGAGTTATCAGTGATGTTACCGAATTTGTCAATGATGAGACGGACTCCAGCCATTTCCTTGGCCCAGTCATCAACCGAGGCCGTAGACCAGAAAGCTTCGTCATCGTTGTGCCTAAGAATATGCATCTAGTTATAGCCCAAATACTCGGAGAAAGAACAAGATTAAGACTTACGAGATGGAGTGAGAAGCGATTTCGTGACCTTTACGGTGCAATTCATTGACTGCGGAGTAGTTACTATATTTGTGGGAGACAAAGAAGGTCGCCTTGATATCGCAACCGTTGGGGTTCTTCCTGCCAGCGCCAAAGATGTCTTTGTACAGCTCGATGTTGTTGTTGTTAACGGCGTCGTCAAAAGAGATGGTGATCATCTGCGGTACATTTTTGGATTCTAGTTTCCCGGGGATTGCCGTACCGTCTTCAGAGCAGAAGCAATCGGGCAAGACGCACACATTCGGGTCACAAGGAGGAGCGCGGTTAGGGTCACTGCCGGCATCTATGGGAAGAAGAATGAGGTTGAACGGTCGTGGAGGAACAACAAACACGGAGAAAGTAAATGGTTCTGACGCCGTCTGGCCATGGCCATGATCACCACTTCAGGGGGTACAAAAAGCAGTTTGTGTTACGAAATGTAGAACTAACTTACCACAAGCGTTTTCGTCAGAGTTATCAGCGCAATCGTTGGCTCCGTTACAGAAGAGGCTTCGCTCCATGCAAACTCCATCACCGCACGCCAACAAACCTTCCTGTTAGAATACAAATGAAATCTGTTAGCTAAGGTTTTCTAATGGGGTCAGTTCCTCAATCTTACTTGGCACAAGGGTTCATCGGTGAAGAGGAGCGGCTGAACTTTCTTTTCTTTCCCTTTCTTCAAGCAGTTCTTCACTTGCTCCTTCCAGTCACAAGTTTGCTTCTCAATATCGAACGCCAAACCGGCCGGACAACGGATGGCTTGCAAACCCTACAGTTCATGCATTAGTAAAAAATGTCCTGCATGGTCTTTAAAAAACTATAATTCGTACCGAAGTTGTGCATTGAATAACATCACGACAATTGTCTCCTTCTCCTGCGACTAGACGAAACCATTCTCCTGCATCTTTCCCTTTACACAACTCCTTCTCGAAGGCATCATCTTCGATAATTGTCGGAGCAGGTGTGGGAGGGGCTAAGAAAAGAAGATTCGTTTTAGTGCTGTGTCAAGGTGCCTTTGACTCGAATCTAAACTCGAAAGGTATCGTAAGTCCCTTTAGGTCTTAGGTGTTGTGGGCGGTGTTTGTTACAAAAAGGGATAATTAAGCGCCAAGGGGCATGAAAGTAGCTGGGTAAGAATTGTAACCCTGATTTTCCGCTTTCTAAAATTTCTAGCACCAAACAAAGGGCGTGAGCACCTGCAACATATTTAGCGTGCTAATAGAATTCCAGTGATTTACTAACTTAGCATAATTTATAAATAAGTCATGCAAAAAATACTATAGGCCTAATCTAAAAAGAGAAGAAAATTAAGTTTTGGATCATTACCGTTCGCATTCGGTCTTGCGGGGGCTGGAGTTCTCTGAGCCAAGACCAAGGTAGCTGTAAAAGAAAATAAATTAACGAATTGTTTGGTCCTTGATGCACAGTGGTTAAATATAAACTTTTGGCCTCAAATCTGACAAATTGGCTTCACCTTTTGAACTAGCAAACTTAAGCGTTCCCTCGAGGGCCGAACTTGAGTTGGCAAAATGACGTTAGGCAAAAGGAATGCAAGTGAAAGTGAAAAAACGTCGTGTTCTGAATACGGAACGCGTTCGTGACAAAATATTACGACATGAAAAGAACTTCGCAATTCTGAAACCTTCTCCACGAGAAAAACATTAGGACTATTAAACAATGCAAAAGTACGCAAGTTTGACCCACTTTCACCTTAGGAAATATTGAGAATCCAAATTTTCGGTGCGATTTCGCTAAAAAAAAGCCAAAAGTCTAGTTTTCGACTGTATACATACGGTTTTAGGGAGTAAAAATTGTTTACCTGATGAGAGGAGGAGAGCCAGTAAGGATGTTTCCAGGCTAACCCGCATGTTGACACTAGTGCGTGTGGCCGGTGATATGTAAAGAAAAATATGTGTCTAACCTCTTCGAGGCTAAAATCTGTCCAGAAAAGTACGGTAGTCACTTCCCTTTACAAAAAAGGAATAAGCCGCTCCGTATATGCACTTGTAACCCAGTGGGTTCGCGTCTCACACTGACTGGGGCCTCTCACCTGCACCTCTGCTTTTATAGCGACCATTTTTGGACGGCCCCGAACCGGCTACTCTGCTTGTCTTCTCACCTTCTCACCACAGTAGACCTTTTGCCAATTCATGGTGCGAAGGGGCATGGTTAACAATACCGAATTCTAGCTAGAGTTCTGACAACAAAGTGTGTAGAAACGATATCTTGGCTACAATGCATGATTACTTCCTGTAACAATTGCAAAATACACCTATATTTAGGTGCCTAATTATTTCTCTCACTTGGCGTGCGATTAAACTTTTTAGCCTTATATTTGTTTATGGTCCCTTTTAGCTCTTATTACGGAACGGAATGGTTGGATTCAAGATGTTAGACTACTTTTATTGATGCAATCTAGTCCATTTCGAGGTCAGGAAGTATATATTCATCCTGTGGAAACGATCACTGGGTTGTGTTTTTCAAGGTTACAGACAATCCAACTCCGGGATATCGCAACTTGAATCATACTTTGGGGCAAAAAGGAAATAAATTAGGCAACAAAAAAGTGGGACCAAGGACTACAAATAGTTTTTATTTTGCTTCGAATTCTTAGTTGTTGTTTTTTAAGGCGATATAACCCGGTAGTCAGTTAGCACCAGTATAGTTGAAGATTCCGCGAGACAAAATCTTCAAGGATGACCACACCCTTGCCCTACACCCTATGGCCAGTGAATCTGAACCTGTTTCCGTTTTGAACGTGATCCATTTTGCTTTCTCTCGTCTACGGATACAGTGCGATGAAAAAAATTTGGAAAGGTACACCAAGGGCTTTCTCCTCGTCTTCTCTCCATCTTCCCCAAACTATAGCACATACAGGCCTCTCGGCCCTTTTCACTCTCTCAAAACCAATCACCAAATCCATGACGTGTACCCCACAGTGTACACTTAGCGTTACATTTTCCTTCACTACCTTTTCCCTGCCATCGAAAGATTGCCCTCGGACTTCGATTCAGGTCAAAGCTACCGCGATTTTTAGGGAAGACGGGTAGGTCTTCCTGACTCTAAAACTTGCGGAATCGACAGTTTTTAGGGGAAATTTTAGTAGTCCATGATGTCTGGCTTATGCAAAAGAGTTCATTACTGGCCAATCGAGGGCTTTTAAATGGGTTGAAGCAGCTGGATCAAAGATAGAAAGGGATTCCTACCGTTTATCACGTGTCGAGAAAGTTTTGACCAAACGCCCGACCGGTTTTCCATACTTTGTTCGCTTTAACCAGCTTTTCAAGCTTATGAGACTCAAACATACATACGCATACCAGTAACAAAGCGCATAAATACTTAAGCTGGTTATGCTAAAAATCAATGCCCTGGACACCACGCGAGAAGTACGGTTGAATGGCATGAGCGCAATTTCACCTTGAAGGGTCAATTAGCACCCCTAACCATAAGCGTTCTTTTGCTACGTCGCACTTGAAAGAGCAAACATGAACTAGCCAGACCCGTAAGCTGGGGTTTTCTTCAAGTAACCTTTTATTGTGATCTGTCCACCTTCTAAAGATGTTGCATGGAACTTTGGGAGGAAGAAACGTTAAAATATAAAGGTTATGATGCAATTAGGGACTTGCACATTTCATTTGAGAATAAAAAAAGGCTAGCCAATATTTTTGCAAAGGTTTAAGGAAAATAAACTATAGTACATGGGAAATTCACAGGTGAAAGGTATTTGAAAAGGACATATATAAAAGAGGTTGGGACAGGCAGTCAGTTCCGAATAAAATGGAAAGGTATAGATATACAGGGTTTACTCTAACCTCACAGCCCCCAACGGCACACGAAAGAAGAAGAAAAATACCCGTGAAAGGGAGATGCCACTAGTATGAGGGGAAAAGAGAAAGGATTCTATTTCCTTGCGCAAATCTAGCCTTCATCTGTAATCCTTCCTGTTGCAAATCAAAAGCGTTCCATGGCAACTGTTTTGTCAGCGTTAGCGTATCACAAGTTTCTTACACCTTGTTTTACGACTTCAAGACAAGCTATGCTTGGGAATGAGTTTACATTTGAAAGGAAGCGAGTTGCGTCGCTTACACAAGTCTCTAATTCCTCTATTTACACCTCGTGATATTTCACAAATAGGTTTCCATGCTCATCTTCACGTCATTTAAAAGTTGCGCATGAAACTACTCAAAGAAACGCGCGCATTCGCATTCGCAATCCTTTCACTTTTACATTTAGCTGTGAGACCAGAAAAAAAGGAGAGAACCCCTTTTACTTATCCTGTTCTGCATATTCCTGTGGCATTCAATCCTTAACCTGTCCCTGCGTTTTATACCTTTTCACTTCTCATTTTGGTCAGCTCTCTCAATTATTACGTTCCCTTTCGCTAAGACCTTGACCCTACTATACCAAAAGCACTTGGGCAGGATCACCTCGAAACACTCAAATACTTCTCCAGCTTTCGTTAGAACTAATTGTACCCAAGTGGGATGACTGGTATTAAAAGGTCAACAACATTAAGTCAAATATTCCATATTTCTTCAGACCCTTATAAGCTTTATGCCAAGGTTACAATGTTATGACAAAACAACTCCATGACTAGACGAAAGATGTTTTTAACTTGAAAACTGCTTAAAGAATATATTCTAGGTTACTAGGTCAAGATACATATTTACGACTACCTTCCTCAACGATAACAACGCCTAACCTTTGACCTACGTTTTGAACCAGACCTAAAGAAACTACCACATTGTTCTGTGATTCTCGCAAAAGTTTTTTCCTGAACAAATAAATATTATAAATAAAGATCAATAAGCCAAACTTTGAGTAATTTTATTGGGAAGATTCATGTATTCCTACCGTCTTTGGAAAACGTTGGTGGCTTCTTTGTACAGGTCGTAAAGTATACAACAGGACGATCAAAATAGCCGGCCAGTAAAAATTTCCACACTTAAAAGGAAAACCTCATTACGTGTTTTTCTTCAGTTTTTGAGGAGAAAGATAAATTGAATATTTTCTTCTTTATGATGATTAAAAAAAAGAGAAACGGACTACGAATAACGGAAGCCGCCTAGTTTATCCCTTATACCGGTCCCACTATGTAGGTCAACGGGTCATAGCGAACTGGGGGGCTTATTACCACCAAAGACTTCGCCTCCTTCTTTCAACATACACACGCATTATGTCCTCTGCCTATGTGATCAAGGAAGAAGCTTTCACACACATAAGTATTCACGCGATACAAGGGACATTCTTACTCTCCGCTCAAAAACCCTTGACTAGCGGCAAAATATGGCATGCAAAACTACCCCACATACTATTAAAGAGAATGCCTCGTAAAAGCTGTTAGGAAAAACCTCACAGACGTGGCTTCATTATGCAAACTTGTTCATGACAATCTTAATGTGAGTTCGCAGCTCCTGCTTGTTTTACATTCCTCCGTTTCCTCGGTGTATTGGTGGAATTTGTTTCTAAACACCATTTCTTAGAACCACGAAACTGAAGTAAAGTAAGATTTCCTCATGAACTTACCAGAGCTGGGCAAAGCAGACGACGACATTGTCGGAGAACCATTTTCCTTCCCACTAGCTCGCTTTGAAGATTCCTATCCATTTTTGGGAGTTAAAAGTATGCAGATAAATTTAGGATTTGATAAATGTTACTTTGGCGTGCCATTGCCATACGACGCAGCAATAAACACAAGCAATGGATAAGATGCTCTGGACTAGGAACCAGATGACAACATTTAAACCTTGGGCACGTTCAAAGATATCGGCGCCAAACTTGAGACAGATAATAGCCTCAGTAAACATAATGGCGCCATAAACCCAGCACTGTGTACCTACACGCTTACAACGTGTGTCAGTTACGTAAGAATAATACTGCCTATAAATCAAAACATGTTAAGAAGATTTAAAACCAGTTTAAAACTATTCGTAGAGCGTTTACCTGATGGAAGGCGAGACGATTAGGCCAACTAACAGAATCCGAGTGATATTGATGGGATGAGCAGGCGGCAGTTCGAAAATATGCTTGAGGAAAAAAGTGTTCAGCTCAGATATTTGCCAGTAAATAACCAACTGGCCCACGGCCATAAAACGCATGTATGAAGAATTGGGATCTAACCAACGAACATGCGTCCAAGATTCAGGGGTAAATTGCAGCACAGCGCGCTTAATTTTTCCTGTAGTTGAATGGATGTCTCTACGAAATAAAAAATACATTTTACAAAAAGTTTGAAGGGTTCGAAGTTTAAATGAATCAACGCGAAAATGATTTTGAAAGCATTTACTTGATCGACTCCCAGTTATACTCTCTCATTTCAAGCCATTTGCAGATCCTCATGCCAACCCAAATGCCTAATCCATTGCATAAGAGAATATCCAAGATCAAAGCATCCCACCAACATTCCACGAAATTGGGCAACAAATGAGCAAATGCAACCTAGTTATAGGAATATATAAAATCAATACCAAACTAGAAGACATCTATAAACTTACTTCTGTAATTTCCCACATGACGCTAATGGTCCATAAGATCCCATAATGTCTAACCAGCAAGGCTTTCATTAACCAGCCAAAAAAATGAGCAAAGGCAAAAACGTCCACATGGCTCCAGAATTTATCAACGGAAATATCCGAACAATTGACACCATATTCCTACGTTACAAAGACATAATTAAAATCTGTTTAAGGGAACTCTTTCTTTTGCCTTTTACCTTTTCCATATCGATATGGAAATTAGTCAATGAAGGATCAATCCATAGCAAGATTCCGCGAACCGTCTCGTAATTTTGGAAGAGTAGAAACTGTAAGGCCAGCAAGTACAAAACACTTGCGCCGAACACCATACGCCAAACTGCAGGATGAGGTCGTGTAAACGGCCCATTGGGAAAAGCTAATACTGAGACGACCAAGAAAAAGAAGGTTAAACTCATCAATCCGGCCCACACGTTGTCCCTGAAATCGTCATCATTCCTATTCAATAATACCAATTATCAATAGGTTTGCTACAATCATAACTGAGAACCCATTCTCGTAGGACACAGAGCGATATGTAAAATAGCTGTATGTAAATTTGTATTTAAAAAACCAACGCACCTGGTAAATGCTGAATACAAGAGCCAACACACGCAAACACTGAGCAGAGTCACCGTGTGGGGTTTGTAAAAGAAGTCCAAGGAAATGTCATCTACTGGCCTTTCATTGATGCTGTAAAAATGGTCGTTAACGTTCAGAGACGAGGAAACAGTGCGTTTCCTACTAGCCATGGTGAGCAAGTAAAACTATTTACTACTTGCAGCAAAATTAGGGAGATCTAGAAGAAACCCAAATCTAGATAACAAGAATAGCGCCACTTTTATGTCACTACCAATCACTGACAAATGATTGGTGGTTAAAAAGAGGTTAACACGTGGTGGATCGGACCATAAAGAGTGTTACGATATTATCTCCTTATTAATCTTACAAACTACTCACATGGCTAAAGCTGCCTAACCTTGCTAGTTATTAACAACGTTTACTAGATGGCGAATGTGTAATTAAATCAATCGAGATTTGACTCTAAAGTTGACAGCGCACGCCATCTCGATGTCTCAGCTCAAAGTCAAAAAGGATTTTATAAAACCGTAGTTTTAAATTTAAATCCCATCTCCCCCCCCCAAAAAAAAAATGCTAAGACACCGAAATAAAATGCTCGATTTTTACTTTATTTATTCGCAAGGGAACACTAAACTAAGTATTTTTTTTGGAGGTTTTCATGCGAAAAAGGTTTACGTTTAAAAATATTTATTGGAATTGGACCTCATCTGACATGGGAAGATACTATGCTGGATGCTGGAATGCCCCAAAGATGTACAACATACTCGCAAATCTTACAGGACCACAAATAGACACCGTTCAGCAGACATTTAAAGGTTGTTTGGACTAATCGGACGGTAAGACGTTATCTGGATCGGCACGAATACGAGATCAATTTTGGTCAAAGCACAAGACAAGGACGACATTTTACGTTTTACGTTATACAATGAGGACCTTATTATTGGAATTTTATTCACGTTTACGGAAATATGTGGCTCCCATGGAGCCTTTTGCCAATTTTGAAGATCCGCTTACTAAGCTCAAATTCGGACCTTTCGCTTGAGCTCGCTTTGCAAACAAGCTTACCGTGGGTCCTTTGGCCTTATCTGGCAAAGTGTAATTACCGGACGATCCTTGTGCAAGTACATACGACTCACTAAAATAAAAGTGAAAAATGTGAACTTGTTATTAAACTTTCGATTATATGGAATTCCCAATTTACCTGAGAAAGCCGTCATTGGTTCCTTTAGCTAAAAATCTTAGGGGAAACACGATATGTTTAGGTTTCATCCGCTTCAAGTCATCATAAATCAGTTTCTTTTCAACGCAAGGTGTAAACCCGCGAAACAGTCCACTTTGCGAATACTTCATCAAATTACTTTCCCTACAAAAATGCATCAATACGCAGAAGTCAAAGAATACGAATGATATACTTCGTGTCTGTAATGTCACAATTCTTGTTGGAATAGACTGCTTCTTTTTTCGCATTAGTTAATACGTGACCAGCCTTCACCTCATCGTAATCCGTGCTTTCCAACGCCAATTCAATAACCTGCTCGACCACGTCTTGGAACTGCTCCATTAACACACGTTTTGCTAAGAAAAAAAAAATGCTTATAGTAGAATGTGAAAAAGTTATGATACTCAAGCGTTCTACCTTCTAGTTTTTCATCAAGAGTTTTCGAGCGTCGAGGAGGTGGCGTAGTGGGATGAACAGAACTTGCCAATGTAATAGTATCTACTTTATCCAGAATTGATTTCTTCGGGGTTAACGGCAGAGGAAAATCCCGTTTTTCATGACCCAATGTTAGCAGCGTTTGGGTGGCTGTTTGGACATTGTTATCCGAGTTGGACAACAGATCCAATAGGAAGGTCTCCTCGGCCTTGGGGAAGACACTCTTCAAGTACCTATATAAAGACAACAAGGATTTCAAAACACCGTACTTCAAGCAAAGAAGCGTGTCAACGGAAAATAAAATAATAAGGTTAACGTGGCATACCTTGAACTGAAAACGGAGATAACTACGGTACGACAACGAAATGCAATGTACTACAAGAAGATGCTCCATATAGTCTACGATCTTGTCATGCTAATACCTCAGCTTAATTTTGGGCGAGGACGGAGGTTTTAATTTAGGTGATCCAAAACAAGTTCCTCTCAATTTATCCCAAGTTCGAGGAGACCCGATGGTATAGTTAGTTTCAGCAGAGCTCCCTGGGCGCGGTAAGGGACTACTCGGTACAGTAATAATGCTTTTAGGCCCGCCAAACTGAGATTCTTCGTTCTCGGAGCTTTCGAGCCAAGCTCTTCCGTAATGTCTAGCTTGCGAAGGAGAAGCATGTGGCCCTGGTCCTTTCATGGTGACTGGATGCTTCTGAACTTGCAGAGCGCTGACGACCACCGCTTCTCTATAATGATAGCGTTTCAGGAGCTTTCTGACTTCGTACTCGCGAGCGGTGGGAAACATGGCACAGAGTCGAGCTGCCAATTCATCTATAGGTTCAACATCAGTTTTGGAAACATTTCCAACGACTTGCTGATTAAGTAGTACGCGCTGAGCTAAACCAAAAATGGGCCTCGGAGAGTTTGGAGCAGAGGCAAATCCTCTGGATATGTGAACTAGATTCGGTTCACCTGGTTCTAGCTTTCTTGAATACAGACCAGGTACAAGTGACGGTTCTTTGACTAAAGAACTCATGATAACGTCTTTTTAGATACACGGAACGTCACATTTGTTGCGGAAAAGAAAAAAAGAAAAATTGAAATACTCGAGCCGCAAAACCTTCGGCTTAGCTTGAAAAGCTTTTGCGACAGTAGCGTCACAATACGGAGGATTATAAAACTATGGGAACCGCCAAAGACGAAGCTGTGGAAACCACATTGGACCGCTTGTATTATGAAACTTTCTTGTTTGTAAACATGTCTTGGCTAAATGATTTGAAAACTTGTTCCAAATTAGGACTAGCTACATATTTTCAGGTGAAAACTCGTTACGAAAATTTACACCCATGGCGAGAAATTCGGCTTCTTCTTGCAAAGCTTCAGCCTTTTCCACAATCAACATCTATGCAACAGATTAGATTAGCGATAGAACGTAGTTTAAGTTTACTTTAGCTGCAGCAACGATCTGTTTTGCCACACGTGAAGGCAAAAGCTCTATTCTCGCGACCATATCCTGCGGATTGGCATTGGCTACACTCCGCAGAGTTCGGTAGCCTGCTTTGAATAGCTGCATTGCTCGACCCTACAACAAAAACGTTGAAAAGAAAATTCATTTTGAAATTTACCAACGGCATACTTTCTTCACAGCAGGTAATTCTAAGAGTGGAATCAGTTCTGACTGGGCGCATAGAGCCATCTGTTTCGAAAATGTATCCAAAAGACTCGCGAATGCCCAGAACTCGTCAAACACCTTTCCGGAAGGGTTATATATAAGAGCTGTATGACATTAGGTCTTCAAGGATTTCAGCTTACCTCACAGAAGCGGAGGACACAATTGGCAAATGCCATTGCTGAATTGAGCAAGTTTTGCACAGCTCCTCTGGTCGTTCCATATGTACTGGCCACTTCCCACACGTCTTTCCCTTGCCAAACATCGTTCAATATCAACGTTAGGTAAAACCTAGATGTTACAAATTCCTTTTCCTGCAAATCCGCAACTAAAAAGATTAAAAAAAATCGTGAAAAGAACGTTTCTTCATACTTTTAAGTTCGTCCCAGACATCATTCTAATCAGCATCGCTTCGTTAATACCCAGAGATCTTCCCACATTCATTTCTTCTTCTTGCAATCGAGCAAACTAACAAAAAAAAATCCAATATAGAAAAGCGCTTAAACTAAAATTCAAGTCTACCATCTTCAGGTACACAGAAGGTTGAGGAACAATAGTGTCTACGAGTTCATAGGGCGTTACGAGGTAAAGCAAATGCAGTCGAGTTCTAAGCATTAATCCCATCTGAGCTTTCTCCAGATCACGGTACAAGGGTCCAGCTTTATCTAATTCAATGCATCCTGTGAGCAAACATATAATTAGCAACCGATTTGGATGCACATAAAGCTTAGCTTACCTTTTACGGCGGCTTGGCCTAATTTGGATACCTTTAGCTCTGCCTCCCAATCAAACTCGGAAACGTTCAACTGAAGGAGCAATCCTGCTTTCAAAAGGTCGTTCAACGATTCCTTAACCAATGTTCGGATATCCACGCCTTCTGCAGTTGCTTGTTGACCCCACAGAGTTATTAAAAGCAAGTTTTCCAAGAGCAATCGAGGTGTGTGTCCACCAATATTCAACGTAATGGTACTTAGAAGCAGCATCTTCAGTCCACGTTGTCCATCGTCCATTAAACTACTTCTAACCTTCTCTACCGGTCCATTCAAGGCACTAAACACCTTAAAAAAAGACTAAAGAAATGTTTTAAAAATCAAACTAAATTACTTTCTTAACTTCGTCGACTTTTACGATGGTTATACTTTCTCCAATAGTATCTAACCCAGCCCTTCCTGCCCTCCCAATCATTTGCTGGTAACGCGTTCGACTAAGCATATCCGACGCAATGTAAGGAGCTCTGATAATGACCTACAAATTAGAAACATTCAATTTGCACAGTTATCTTAAAAATTAATAACAAAAAGCTTACTCTTCTTGCGGGCAGATTAACGCCAGCGGCTAAGGTTGAGGTGCAACAGATACAACACAACGTTCCAGCCAAAAAGGCCTCCTCTAGCAATCTTCGCTCATCAGCTGTCAACCCTAAATAAAGAGTGTAAAATAATCGCTAGACTTAGGAGAAACGAACCTGAATGATGATAGGCCACGCCAAAAGGGACAGTTTGTTCTAATACTGGACATAACTGCTCTCCTGCTTGTTTTAAGGCTAATAGCAAGGCTCGTTTGGCAACTTGATTATGTTCTCGCAGAGCATCATTGCTCTCCATAATTTTGCAGATGAGAAGTGCCACGCTTTCGCAGTTCCTTTTCGTGGAGCAAAATACCAGACAAGAGAACTCAGGAATCACCTCCATAACTAAGCCTCCAATGAAATCAGGATCGCTTTTTCGTTGCTTAGGAGTGTACTATACAAAAAGAAAGTTAATTCCTGAAAATATTTGAGTAAATCAAGAGCAGAACAATACTTTAAATGCTAAGGCCCTGCCATTTTTCATTGCGTTTTCGCTATGGCGGTTATGGTCAATTTCCCATAAATGGTCTCCTACTTTGAGATACTCCTTCAATGGCACAGGTCGAAAATGTCCAAGGTATACCGTAGCTCGCAGGAACCGTGCCAGTTCTTCCAAATTTCCCACTGTCGCGCTCATGGCGACAATTCGAGGACCATCTTTTAACCAGAAAGAAAACAAGGAGATGATCTCAAATGTCCGAATTTTCCTGGTAAATAGACAAACTTGACGCAAGCTTGGTTTTGGTTATCAAGGTTTCCAGCCCAGATCCTCTCCTGCCTCCTTCCCCAACCATGTGAACTTCGTCGATGGCCATCAATCCAATTTCCGGAAGGCGATGGAGTTCCAACAGGGAATTGGCCAAGCCATGGGCCTTTTCCATTGTGGCCACATAAATGCAATTCCGTTTGCGACGTTTCCTAGGGGGTAAAGCTCCTCGACTTCCTGCATATTCTTCAACAATGAAACCTAATTCAACGGCCAACGGGGAGAGCGCTCTAACCTACGATTACGACAATACAAACTTTGACTAAGATTAGAAAGAGCTTATATACCTTTTCTTCAACTAATGAGACGTAAGGGATCACAAATAGACAATCACGTTGGAAACACAGTATTTCACGCAGCATCAAAATCTCAGCGACAAGCGTTTTCCCTCCTGAGGTCGGGAGTGAGTATAACAGGTTTTCAGTAGGCTTGGATAGAGCTAAGTTTAAACATTCTTCTTGCCATTCTACATTAAACGAAAGAAATTAGTCATGGCATATTTTTCTGCTTTGAAATAGGAATTTAATTTACTATAAAGACTGGGGATGCCTCTGTGAAGTTCGAGAAGCTTTCGTATACTGTCAGGTAATCCAAAGAAAGAGTCGTCTACAGTTCCTTTCACACTGGCAGACATTGAGAAGTTGAGCTGAGTAGGAAGTTTTAGTTGAGAAGCTTCCAAGTTTGGATGTCCTAACATGGGTGATCCAACTAAGGCATTTTGAGCTAGAATATGCCTTAACCCGGAATTAAGACCCCCAATGAGATTGCTTGAATAAGACAGGGAATTTTCGCTGTAACTAAGTCTCGTCAGGGCTTGTGTGTCTTGGTTGCTGGGGAGAGGTTGTAGGACTCTTGGGGATGTGTAAAGCCGTCTTGGTTTTCTCTGGGATGTTTTAAAAATTGGGGATTTATTGACGAAAGATTCGCTATCTTCAAATAAATCTGGGGTTTCTGGAGAGGCTGATCTTTTTAACGGTTTACGTGAGGTTGGGGTGCGGTTTATTAACGTCATATCGCTGTTTATTAACGTCATGTCAATGTCCAAGAAAATGAAATCATCTTGAGACGACAGTAAACGTTCGGGTGTTAACGATGAGTTACCAGATACCCCTTTCAATTCTCCCGTCGAAGACTTATCAATACCACTTGAATTTGTTTGACTTGAAGTTGTCATAGTAATCCTAGCAGGAAATTGTACGATAAACGCCAATTATCACAACAAACTTAACACAAATAAGCTTATTGAAGGTCATTCCAATGTATGCCGCCAAAAAAAGTAAACAAGAGGCGAGTCCAGCCTACCAGCCAATCAAAACTCAAGGCGCCAGTTTCAGATTTTCAAATAAAATGAGTTTGAATTGGGATAGCGGACTACGACCTTCGCAGCAACAAAAAGAAACGCCCCCTTACAAGAATGCAAGGTCAGATAAGACGCGAGGAGAATTCTGTAGTTCTATAGTTTAAAATTATAACCTAGTGCGGTATGCAAATTTCTGCAGCTGTTAAATCTTATGCCTAGGCTAGACGGGACGCTAATGAATCTTCAACCTTTCCAATTCTTATTATTTGCGCTTGAGGCGCATATGTGAAGGTGCAGCACCTTCACATAGTTAAATACTTTCTCGCCAGGAAGTCCATTCGAAGTGCAAAAAAATGACGTTTTCACGTACGCACGTTTGGCCAATAAATTTCCTTTTTACAAATTTTCGGGCAGAAATATTTCTTCCGGTTCAACTGCTAATCTTGCGCAGAATATTAGTAATATAAGAGTAATAAAAGAGATATTAGTAATAAAAGAGATACTTTATCTCATGTAATTGCATCAGTTATAGACCGTCTCCTGAGTTCTCCAGGTATACAGATAAACCGGAAGCTCTGAAACAGTTTGTTATAACCATCTTTTATCGTACTTAGGCAGCAATACCTAATTTATTTTGGAGCTTAGTGGCTCCACATAGTGCCAACAATGACAGAAGCTAGATTTCAACAAAACTTTCGAACTTTCATAGCATTATTTACGTGCATTTGCGACCGGTTAAGGCCTAGACTAGTAAAGAATCGTTGAGTACGAGAAGACCGATTCCGATTTTAATCCGTGTAGGTTATTTTCCATATTTATATGCGCAAAACGTTTTGCGAAGTGACGAGAAATGCTTATTTGTCATCCTGGTCCTAACTTATTGGGCATTAAGTTGTATACACGGGACTTTATCGGTCATTTGCTAATGCCGATTAAAGTTAAGTGAGTTCTAACAACTTCGTCAATTGGAAAGCTCCATCCAGTCTAACTAATAATGTCGATTATAACCTTACCGGAGTCGTTTCTAAACGACTCACTTATGTGGGATTAACTTAGGTAGAAGGCGGTACGCAAGACTCCCAGAAAGCTAATACGGAAGTCAAATGGCTCGAGGACAACAGCGCTATAACTAAGCTTCTTCGAACTTCTTAGTAGTGGACCGGCATTTGACGGCGGAGCTCACGTACAAGCGTCAGCGTGATAAAAGGAAAGGAAGACAGCTAAACTTAGAATGAGGACAAGAGCAAGTAAACCGCAGTAAGCGCGAGTGAATGTCTCGTTGACCTAGAATTTCTCCTGGATAATGGGGGACTGCTCGTGATAACTCCGTGAAAGATCTTATCAGATTCCAAGATAGTATAATGCAATATCATCAGGGTTACTCCATCGTCATCCCATGTGATTTTCGTAAAGCTTACTCCGTTCTTGGTCGTGAACTTGAAAGTCTGGCGTTTGGGACTGGCAGTGGGGATATTTTCGTCAAAAATCCAACGGTGATTTTAAATTTCATTTCCCATTTAAAATGGCGGAGTTAACGGCACATACAACAGCACCAAGTGAGTCTTCGAGAACAATTAAAATGAACTCGCTTAGTGAATATTGATTTTATTTACCTTTCTAGCACGCATGATTGGATCCTTCAGGTTAGCTCACTCCTTTTTAATGTGCTTGGGATCAATGAGCGTAGTGATGACCCAAACAACATTAATGGGTTTCGCTATTGTTTGTATGACTCGATCTCATTCTACCTGCCAGTTTAGAGATGATAGTAATGTCACAGATTCCAACGTAGATTCATTATGCTCTTCAAATTCAACTGAGGTAAATATCCCGATTTTTCACTGCACATTTTTATCGCTGACTGGGAAAGGACGTTGGGGAGTTCGACTGGGATAAGGACCTCCAAGGGAGGATACTCGGAGCCTCCTTTTACGGTCTCTTGTGTACGCAATTTGTGGGCGGATTAATTTCCAACCGAATAGGCGGCGGGAAACTCCTCACTGTCTCCTCGGCTTTCTTTTGCAGTTTTTTGACACTTATTTCGCCGGTAGTGGTTCGCTACAGTACGAATCTCTTCTTTATCTTGAGACTGTTCTGCGGAGCAGGTTTTGTAAGTCGATGAACTTTCCGAATTGACTATGCACGTTTTGAAGTTCCTGTTTATTTTCTTAGGGTTTGTTCATTCCGTCACAAATGCCATTACTGGTCCAATGGTGTGTTCCAGCAGAACAAGGATTTCTAGTCGGCTTTGCGTTCGCTGGCTTCAGTTTAGCCTCCATGGTGAACAATCCGATTTCTGGTTTCCTATGCAAGCATTTTGGGTGGTCATTTATCTTTTATGCTAACGGTATACGACTCAAAATTAAAAAAAAAATTAAAAAATATTGATCCTTACTATACTTCCAGGCAGCATAGCGTTAGCTTGGTCCATTACGGCACTTTTTTTGGTACACGACAGCCCTGAGAAGCATCCTTTGATAAGCGAGGCTGAGAAATCCTATATCATATCAAACCGACCCAATAGGGTCCAAATGAAAAAGGTATAACAGAAGTTTCCGTAGTGCTCCTTATCTAATTTCTTCCGTCAGCCGCCGGTGCCCTGGAAAGGAATTCTGACGTCAGTACCGATCTGGGCTGTCATTTTCACAACATTGTGCTACTTTGCTGGACACATGAGTCTTTTGATATTCCAACCTACTTATATGCGAGAAGTACTTCATTTTGATGTTGAACAGGTACTCCTTACCCTTCTTAAAAAAATGAACTACAGAACAAAATAATTTGGCTTTTTCAATCTATAGAATGGCATCATGTCTGCTATTCCAGGTATCTGCGCCTTGTTTACACATTTCCTAGTGGGGCCCTTTTTCGACTGTATCCGAGCCACTAACAGGTTCTCATTAACAGCAACGAGAAAAATGTTCAACTCTTTCGGTAAACAAGTTCATATCTTATATGTTTTACGACTTTTCTGAAAAGGCTAATATAATATTTACTTCCTGTAAAGGATTGTTTTTCCCGGCATTAATTCTCGTAGCCTTGTCTCAACTACCTTCATCATACAAGTACGTGGCTGTGGCGTTAATCAGCTTGTCTTTAGTTGGTACCGAGTTTGCGATATGTGGCGGATTCGGCTACGCCATTTTGGATATGGCTCCGCAATACACGGGTGTGATTGAGGGAATGAAAGCTACTGTGAGCAATACACCCGGGTTCTTTATGCCACTCATTATCTCGCACATTACCAAAAATGTAACTATGCAAAATGGAGGAACCGTTTCATTACTCTAACCAATTCTTACGTTTAGGGGTCGAGTGAAGAATGGAGCTACGTCATGTTAATCTTAGCTGGAGCGTATACCATAGGAGGTTTAATATTCTTGTTCTTTTCGAGTAGCGAATTACAGTCCTGGGCAGTGACTGAGAAGTCTACCATGAAGATGCAACACATGGAAGACGAACCTTTGAAAATTGGACTATTCCCCGAAGATATGTGACATGTATAAGAGTTTTTTTTCGGCGCATCAGTATTTCGTTAATTGAGTATAAATATTATCACTGAATACAACCCCTCTAAAAAAATAAAGATAAGATAAATGATTGCTGAAAATCACGGCTGAGATGCTAAATGCATTAATTCTTTATTCACCTTTCGTGAATGGGAAGTTTGTCATTTGTTTGTTGTGTACTTGAACTTTGAATTCTCCATTTTAATCCGACACTTAACTCTTGTTCTTTAAGAGTACGTGCAATTGATACGCTAATTCTTCTTGACTTTTTAATCAGATTATGCTAAAGCCTTTAAAAACGTTCCCCACATTTACAAGGTAAAACAGGACGGGAAGCCTACTACAGGTGTATAAGCGAAGTCACGTGAAGGAGCCTTTCTTAGTTGCTGGTTATATTCCGTGGCAGGCGTATAGTCTTGCTTGCATTTTGAAGAAGTGTGCTCCGGCCTTCAGCACGTTCGGATTAGACGCCGAAGCTGGATCGCGATATATAGTTGCATTCTGGAGAGATGCGAGACATCACCAACTTTCTTTTCCTACCAAACACGCACGGCCAACTTGCTGAAATAAAAACAAATATTGAGTCTTTCTTCCATCCCAACCGTTGTATTTGCACGACCTCATTTCCGATACAAACCCAGTGACCGATTGCGCTCTTTGACGGGTAACTAACTGGTTTCCTAATTGAACAGTCTAATGTATTTACTTGTGATAAAGAGTAGTGATTACCCGCTATCACTACACTATTTTTAAGTGTTAGGGTAAGTGGTCCTTATTGTTTTCGAATTAATGTTATGCAGCCCGATTTGGTAAATATGGAAGATTTTTGCTCCGTTCCGACCGTGATCCCAAGTAAGTTAGAATAACGGCTTTCCATAAATTCATCCTTTTTTTTCAGCTCGGTTATGGGGGTCCAGACGCCTGACTATAGCTATTCTGTCACTCCTTGGGACGATGACCATGGTCATGAATCAATCGCAATTGATTGCTTTCGCACTAGTTTGTATGATTAAATCCTCTTCTTTCGAGTGCGACTTTGCAAATTTGAACTCTTCATCCTCAACCAGCGACTCCAACTCAACATCGGAATGTGCAATAAATTCCACTCAAAACGGAGAAGTATTAAATATGACAAGCGGTGACACGACCTATCTGACACTTTATGTTGAATGTCTGTAAAGGATTTAGGGGAGTTTGAATGGGATAAAGAGATCCAAGGACGATTGCTGAGTGCTGAGTTCTATGGTAGTATGGTGATACAAATCTTCGGTGGTTGGTTAGCTGATAAGCTAGGTGGCAAACGCTTGATTGTCGCAAGTACATTTATAGCCGGCTTATCAACCGTTGTATCACCTTCCATCGCGCGGCTTAGCGTTGACATGTTGTTTGGCATGCGCCTGCTCAATGGATTAGCGTTCGTAACTTTCTGCAATCAGGAACTTCAGACCCCTTTACACTTATCTTCCCTTTCTCTTACGACACGGTACAGGGTATTATGTATCCAGCATTATTTCCTTTGTTGGGTGCCTGGACTCTACCAACCGAACAAGGTATTATGGTGGGAATCGCGTTTGCTGGTTTTGGAATCGCAGGCACTATTAACAACCCCATCTCCGCCTTATTATGCAAATACGGAGGAGGGTGGACATCCATATTTTATTTCAATGGTCAGTTTCAAGTTGCTTTCTAGGCTTGTTAATTTAAAAGCTAATTTTTTACTTTAGGAAGCCTAGTGCTTGTTTGGTCTATTATTGCGCTATTCTTCTTACACGACGGTCCTGTCCAAGACCCTTTTATTAGCGTTGCCGAAAAAAACCACCTGCTTTCGAGCAAAGATTCCAAACCTAGCCAACGCAAAGTAAGTTTACGGAGAGCTACAATTGTCAAACCAGTCTTTGAACACAACTAAGGTATGTGTTGCTAGAACCCAACCCCTTGGCTAGCCATATTCACGTCGGTTCCTATCTGGGCTGTAGTTTGTACAGCGTTTTTTGTATTCGCCGCATTCCAAAGCGCAATACTAAACTTGCCCACATTCCTGCGGGACGCCATGGGTTTCACCGTGCAAGAAGTTATTTTCTACCATTATTTTTCTAAATGCGAATTGAGTATAACTTTTTAGCTTCGGCTATAGAATGGGTTAATGTCGGCGACTCCGGCTTTTGCGGCTCTAGGAATCCATTTTCTGGTGGGACCCTTTTTCGACTTGGTTCGTCGAAAGCAGCTTATGAGCTTAACTTTGCAAAGGAAAATATTCAACTCCATAGGTAAGGATGCGGTCACTTTTCCTAAAACCTGTTCGCCCATAAAAGGAAATCTGCTTGGATATAATGTATTCAGGAACGTTCTGTCCCGCCGTGGCCTTCATTATCGTGTCACAATTATCGGCTGACCACCGCTTCATAGTCGTGGCCGTCCTTGCCGTTGGCCAAGCGTGCATGGAATTCGCCATCTTAGGCGGCTTCACCTTCGCGTTTCTTGATATGGCTCCACAGTACGTGGGTGTATTGCAAGGCATTTCCAACACTATCGCTAATAGTGCCGGCTTTCTAATGCCCATGATAATAACGAATATCACGAAGAACGTAAGATGATGTCAAAGTGCTTATATAAAGAAAATATGAAAACTCCCTTCTATAGGGTACCCAGCAAGAATGGAGTTACGTGATGCTTTTAATTGCAGGCCTTTATGCCACTGCAGGGTCCATTTTCATCCTATTTTCAAGTAGCGGAAGACAGGCGTGGGACAAGTCCTCGGGAAGTTCTTGATTCAATTCATAAACGCAAAAATGCAATTTATGGTTTCATAATGTTATAACGGAAAATACAATTTTATAGCAGAAATAACCTCTGCATTTATTTTATTAAGATTTTCAATTATAGAGTTCCGTAATCGCAAAATTCTGCCTTTTAGTCACATGTTTTCTGTTTGAGATTTCCGAGGTAGATGGCGTTTTAGCCAGCTTCCTATCGCCTTCATCTGTTTGTTTACTGGGTAGCAAACGTGGTTTCGACGTTACGTTGCCGTCATCATGGCAGATCAAATTACTCAATTATTTGCGGATTTAAGCTTGGAAAATAATCCTGTTCCTGTCTTAGAAGCCATTCGAGCAGTAGTCATCGCTTCTAGGGCTCCTGAATTGCGTGAACTTGTTCCTAAGCTGAATGCTGAGAAATTGGTGGCTTGTTTGGGAACCGGGGACTTGTACGTTGGAGGAAGTTTTTTTTTTTTTTTAAATTCGTTAGTTGAGGTTCATATTTCTATAAGCAACTCAGTGATGGTCTTCCTTTTTTCAATTTAAGGACCCAGGCTGAATTGACATGTTCAATCCTGGACCGGATTATCGAATGCATTGAGCCTGCTGCAATCCTGTCTCACTTTGGCTCTTTGTTACATGATGGGCTTTCTCACTCCTTGTCAACAGTCAGAAGATTAGCTCTTAAGGAATGGTTGAAAGTAGCCCGTATGCCTGACCTACATGAGAAAATAACCGACACCGGAGCCTTGCAAACTGCATTAGTTAGATTGCTGGGAGACGATGACTTAGCCATCGCTGTGGAAGCTAGCAAAGTATTGGCTGCTTTGGGCCATAAAGCAGAAGGGAAATATATGCTGTGGGAGCCTGCTATCGTCAAAGAACTGAGCTGTGTTTCGGCTAAAAATGATGTCGTCCGTTACAGAGTTTATGAAGTAGTATATAATATGTTCAGTTGCGTCAGGTGTATAAACGTGTTTTCTTTCCTGTAGCTCATCGTAAAAGTCTGTTCGGTTTCCGCAGAGCATATGACCCATTGCCTGCAATCGAACCTACTACAGCGGCTGTTTGAGGATACCAAAAGCAATGATATATTAATTCAGATGAATTCGGTAGAATTGCTCACTGCCATGGCAGCATACCCTCACGGTTTAGATTATTTGGACCAACAAGGCGTTTTGAAATTATTTGAACAAAATTTGGCAGCAGGACTTTTCTCGATCGCTTTGCCTGGTACATTCTGTTTCAGTTTCCAGAGTGTTCAAAAACCGTTTTCTGTTAGGTTACATGAAGTTCTTTGGGGTTGTCTTTCACAATCGTCCAGCTTTCTTGTCGCTCTTCCCAACATTTGTAAAGAAGCTATTTAGCTTGCTGGAAGAGAGTGACTTGTCCTTAGTAGGGGCATCGGCTGAGACCTTGGGCTTTATAGGAACTTCCGTCAACGGGAAAATGGCTCTTAATAATTTAGGTAGTACTTTTACATACTTCTTGGTATAATTTCACATCTATTCGATTCGTAGGCGATGTTATGATTTCTGGCTTACGTAAGCTCGGTCGGCTTTTGAATCATCCTAATAGTGATTTGCGTTTGAAGATAACTGAATCGGTAGCACAGCTGTTGAAACTCCCGGTAATTTTTAATTTTAAAGGGATAATCTTCATTAGCTTATTCTTGTGTTCCCTGTAGAAAAATAGTGCGGTAAATAACGAACTTGTAACGCTGACGGAAAAGTGGTTCCGAGCTCTGAACGACCGTCCCATGGATCTTGTAATGGGTCTCGCAAAACAACCTTTTCCTGATATCCGTGCTGCAAGTTTGCTCATATTTCAAGCTATTGCTTTGCAAGCCTGGGCTCAAACGCTAATGAATAATCATCCAGGTACTTCGTTTGTTAATTTTGATAATATCACGCTAGTCGTCTTATTTGTTAAATTTCAGGCTTTGCGGAATTCTTACTCGATCGCAGTGCCGAACCTAACAAGACATGTGGCGAGAACAAGTTTGCAATTGTGGAAGCCCTGGTAGATTCGACTACTGCGGTGCAAATTTTTAACGATTACACCATGGCACAGTTCCGGGACTATGTGCGGGAAGGTCTTTATTTTACACACGCCCAATCAGCAGTGGCAATGGAAATGGCGGATTAAATTTAAAGTTGCCTTCTTGATTCTTCGTATGGATTTTTTCTGTTATAATACACCCGTTTTTGCGTAATTTAGTGTTAAATTTTTTGGAGAAAAATTCATTTTTAGGGAGTTTGGTTAAAATGTCTATTGCGTATGATCAAAGTACGACAAACTGATAAGCTCTTACAGAGTTCAGGGATGTCGGTTACTTTTTTGATGACGACACGAAAAAACCCTGGGACAGCATCACCTGGATCTACCTCGACCTAGGTGGGAATTATGGGAAAATTAAAAAAGTGTCATCTGTTAATCTTCAATGGGAGTTTCTACGATAAAAAAGTAGGTGAGCTTTCAAGTACTTAAGCTGCCGTCAGTGCGTCGCAATTCACTTCTGCTGTTCCCAAGAAGCAACAATCATGAAGTTCCTGGTTTTAGCCGCACTTTTGGTCTGCGCCTCAGGTAAAAGTCAGGATTCTATGTTAAACTACTTTCTCTAAAAACCATGATTTTCTTGATAAAAATTAGCTGCGCCACGTTATGTGCTACCTCGCCTGCCTCTTAACTTATTGTTGAGAGGAAATGTGAGGCTTATTCCCCAAATCGTGGGCGGTGATGTAGCCGAAAAAGGTAAAAACCTTAACCTTGTTGATTTTTAATTCTAGAAGATTTAATTGCCCCATATAGGTGAAATCCCGTGGCAAGTATCTATGCAATCTTCTGGTATCTTCGGCGACAGCCACTTCTGCGGCGCCAGCGTCTACAATGAAAATTGGATCATCTCTGCTTCCCATTGCGTTGATGGGTAGGTTGTCTTTGGATACTCTTAAATTACTGAAAAAAAATTTAAATATTTTTTTTTGTAGTACTGCCGCTAAATCCATCACTTTGGTGGTCGGTGAACACGACTTGTCCGTCGATGATGGTGATGAGCAATCTGTCGCTGTCGAGACCATCATCATGCACCCCGAGTACAACTCCAAGACCACCGAAAACGATGTGTCCTTGTTGAAGGTATATCAATTTGAAAAGGAAACACAAATCGGAAATCTTAAAAACGACTTCTTTTGCATTAGACCGCTACTCCCGTAGTCTTGAACCAGTGGGTACAAGGAATCGCCCTTCCAGCTCAAGGTGAGCTCCTGGCTGAAGGCACCGTGACGACCGTCAGCGGTTGGGGTACTCTTCACGTAAGTTTCTTTTTAATTAAAAGGGTATCTATGTATTTTAAGGCACTAACCGGCAAATCTTCACAGGAAGGAGACTTCGGTTTGCCCAAGGTTTTGCACAAAGTTGATGTCCCCATTGTAAGCGATGAAAACTGCCGTGCTGCTTATGGAGTGAGCGACATTGTTGACAGCATGTTGTGCGCTGGATTGGATGCTGGCGGCAAGGACAGTTGCCAAGTACGATTTCAATAACATTAATGTGCGGAACTGGTTCAAGGGGTACTTATACGTCCTTTTTTTATTTTAGGGAGATTCTGGCGGTCCTCTTTTCACCAGGAATCCTTTGCAGTTGGTTGGTATTGTTTCTTGGGGATATGGCTGCGCTGAACCTGGTTAGTTTAGATAGTAAAAAAAAAAGTTGAGTAAATTGTTAATGTGGGCTTAAATTAGGATATCCCGGAGTTTACACCGAAGTATCTTACTTCTCCGACTGGATTTTGAGCCAAATCAACGCTTAAAGTATCGTTGCTCTGTGGTCAAACGGGTGTCTTCTATAAGAAAAAAAGAGATACTGTGAAATACATTGGCTTAATTGTATGTTTGGGCTTTAATTCGTTCGATTTCTAACTTCGCAGTTCTGCTTACTGGAGGTCCGCAAAGATCAATACTCTTATAATGGTTTATTCCCCCCACCCCCACATACACTTTTTAAGAAAAACTAGAGAAAATCGAATTGTTACGAAAACTGTCTAGGAATACGGAAAAATTCGAGACAAGCCTTTTATTGTGCAATTGCATTTGCTAAAGAAAATGGTGATTTCTTAACGGAGCCCAACTGTGGTCAATTTTCCACTCTCTGGTTTCCTTTGAAATTATTTAATCAAAATTAATCGAAATTACTTAATCAAAAATCGAGATAGGGGAGAGGCTTATGCTGCCGACCAACCTTGTGCAAAACTTTCAGCTTTTGTAATGTACCTGTTGAAAGCCATGAACGATTCATTGAAATCAGATATGGGTATCATACATCGTCCATTTTATGCAATTATTATTTAATTATTAAGTAAATTTTCAATTAAGTCTAAATCAAGTCTAAATTTACTTTAGATAGCTTTTCTTTGTTAGAGATCGGCTGTTGCTATATTGAGACATGCAGGTAGTACAAGTACATGCGAATTTACACCTCTTCCGTACTTATATGATGTGTCTTGTAGGCACAGCGAGTTTTCAGATAAAGTATTTGTTTTATTGTCCCATCAAGTGAAAACCCCCCCGCCGCGTTTTAGCCAAGTTTTTCGAGCTGATTCTGAATATTTTGTTACGGTAATTGAATTGGTAATGTCTACACTGTTAAAGACCATTTCGTATTCCTTTATACGCAGGAACATACTTAATTCGCAATACGTTTTCGATCGCGAATTAGGTCGGTTCAAGCAGTTGGGTACATATAAACATATGTTATAAATATAGGCAAATTATGGGAATAGAAAATAGCCCATCAGCTGCTCTGAGATTGTTCGGGTGTGATAAGCTACCAAAGTGAAACTATAAAACAAGCACCATAACGAAGTTCTACGTATTTGGTTGGCAAACATTCCAAAACAATGAAAGTACTGGTTTTGACTGCTCTGTTGACCTGTGCAGTGGGTAAGTTAATCTTGATACTCGGAAATCTTATTACAAATTTAATACATTGGCTTATTGCTAGCGTTACCTCGCATGGGGATCCCTCGTTTGCCACTAAGCTTGCTAATGAAGGGAAACGTCAAGTTGATTCCCCAGATCGTTGGCGGTGACGTGGTTGCCAAAGGTAAAACAACACCTTGTTACACGAACTCTTTATTCCCCGTTTGAAATGTGTGCGTGCAGGCGAGATCCCGTGGCAAATATCCATGCAATCCGTATCCGTTTTCGGAAGCAGCCATTTTTGCGGTGCCAGTATCTACAACAAGAATTGGATTGTTTCAGCTAGTCACTGTGTTGATGGGTAATCACGACATTCTTCAAACCCTTTAAATTTGTTTGTTTCTTTGTTTCTTTTTACCCTTCATTTATAATAGCACTCATCCCAAGAAAGTCGTTTTAATAGCAGGAGAGCATGATCTTACTCAAGTTGACGGTGACGAACAGGAATTGCCTGTTTCGAAGATCATCATGCATCCCGACTTCAATTCTGCCACCTTTGAAAACGACGTTTCGTTGCTATTAGTAATTCAACGCTAAAGTCCAACTTTAAAAAATCATTATTCCCTTTATTAGACTACTGTCCCAGCCGTATTCAATACCTTGGTTCAACCTATTCCTCTGCCCCAACAAGGCGAGACTGTAAGTGAAGGTACCGTGACAACTGTCACTGGTTGGGGCACTTTGCAAGTAAGAATTATAACGCTGCTGCCGTTCAGAATTATTATATCAGGCTCTTTAGTCCGGAGACAGCACTCTACCCGCTATCCTGCGCAAAGTCGATGTACCTGTTGTTGGAGATGCCAAGTGCCGTGATGCTTATGGTGCCAGCGAAATTAGCGATAGCATGATTTGTGCTGGATTTGATGCCGGTGGCAAGGATAGCTGTCAAGTAAAACCCTTATTCAATATATTATGTTGCTGCTTTGCACTATAAGTTAATGTTAGGGTGACTCGGGTGGTCCTCTTTTTACAAGAAACCCACTGCAGTTGGTTGGTATTGTCTCTTGGGGTTATGGCTGCGCTGATGCTGGTAAATATTCGTCCAATGTACTGTTACTACATTTCTGATGTTTGATCCCTCAGGCTACCCTGGAGTATATACCGAAGTCGCGTACTTCGCCGACTGGATTTTGGCAACAGTCAGAAGCACATAATATGACTTATCTTGCTTTCGACTGTACTTATTATAATACAAGCTACATCCTTACAGAACAAGAGCATATTGCATACCGTCATGTATTCTCTGTCTAAATAGAGATATGAATGAATTTATTTGGCTTTAAAATAAACTGTAGAAGTTGATATTGTCACGCTTGAAAAATCTGCTTAGCTATCTGTTTCCGCACACCAAGTATTCCAACCTGTTTGCTTTGCATGACAGTTTTTTTTAACCGCAGGCTTTGGAGAACGCAGGCAGGACAGTTGGCTTATTTTCTTAAGAGCGATAAACACCTTTTACTTGACTACTTTCTGACCCCCTCGACGTTGTTACTGTAATCTAAATACACCCTTCTTAAATACAACGTCACAACGTCGTTCATCTGGCCTCAGCGAAAAATCTACATACTGTGGATGTCATGATAAAATACCTAAAATTAGACTATATAATGTGACGTGTACGTATAATAAGGCCTAAGAAAGTTATGGGCTAAAAAACTTTTAAATGTAGACGAAATAGATAAGGCTTAATTTTTATATAGTTTACATTTTAGTTATACCTATTTCGTGTTATCCAAAAATACTTGTATCTGAAAATTCGTGATTAAAATAGGTAACTTTCCGTAAATTTACCTGCAAAATGCGAAGATCGTGTAGCCTACGCAGCGAAGAGGACCTTTGGCATGAGCGGTCCCAAGATACGCGTGGGAATCGACCTGTATAGAGCTGACTGGGTGGTAAATATAACGTTAGGAAGCAATTGAGTACTTCATAATCTGCACGATTACATAAACTATGGGAGCAAAAGAAATACCCATCATCTGGCTCGCGTTCGTTCTCATGTGATAAGCTTTTTTGTCGACTATATATAATCAGGCATTCAATTAGAGTTTTTGAGACGTTAGTGAGTCGACATCCGAAGATGAAATTCTTAGTATTGGCTGCTCTTTTGGCCTGCGCGGCGGGTAAGCAATCGATCCCGTTGAAAGTAATAATAATTCTAAATAGCCACTATTTTCTTTAGCTGCGCCTCGTATGGTGTTGCCCCGTTTGCCCCTCAACTTGTTGCTGAAGGGAAACGTCAGGTTGGTCCCTCAGATCGTTGGTGGTGATGTAGCGGCTAAAGGTAAAAACTTTCCTTTCTATTGATAAATTCTGGTACTCATTTCCATGGCCTGGAATTCGTAGGTGAAATCCCGTGGCAAATCTCTATGCAATCCATCTCCGCGTTTGGTAACAGCCATTTCTGCGGTGCCAGCCTCTACAGTGAAAACTGGATCATTTCTGCTTCCCATTGCGTTGATGGGTAAGTCGAGTATTTCTCGGATCCTCTATTTTCGAAACATTCATATTATTTTCCGTGTGGTGTAGCACTCATGCCAACAAAGTTATGTTGGTCGCTGGCGAGCACGATCTTACCAAAGCTGATGGTGACGAGCAGGAATTGCCCGTTGAGAAGATCATCATGCACCCCGACTACAACGCGAGGACAACTGTAAACGATGTTTCCTTGCTTAAGGTATATTTTTAAAGCTGTGATCTTCTTTCTTTAGCCAATGCCCCCTTTTTTTAGACTACGATCCCCGCTGTTTTGAACAGCTTAGTAAAAACCATTCCACTGATCGCACAAGGTGAAATCTTGGCCGAAGGTACCCTCACTACCGTGACTGGATGGGGCACTTTGCACGTAATTTAATCAGCATTACATTTACCCTCGACTTAAGTGGTCATTTATTTGTATTAAATTTCTAGTCTGGTGATAGCGACCTCCCCGCCCTTCTTCACAAAGTCGATGTACCCGTTGTTGGAGATGCCAAGTGCCGTGATGCTTATGGTGTCAATGATATTACTGATAGTATGCTCTGCGCCGGTTTAGATGCTGGCGGCAAGGACAGTTGTCAAGTAAATACCTACTTAAATTTCAGAACCTCGCATTAATGTTTATGTTTAGGGAGATTCTGGTGGCCCCCTTTTCACCAAGCAGCCTTTGGCTTTGGTAGGCATTGTTTCCTGGGGTTATGGCTGCGCTGATCCCGGTAAAGACTATAAGCGACAGTTTTCTTAGACGGAAATCTTAATTTGAATACTTTTTTAAGGTTATCCCGGAGTTTACACTGAAGTTTCCTACTTCACTAACTGGATTGTGCAAACTATTGCCAGCAATTAAATTGCTCTTATCTGGCATAACGGCTTTCAACTATTGACAATACACCCGTAAAAATTGAAGTGTTTTGTATTACTATTTATCCAGGGATAAATGTTGTCACATTTATTTATTCTCAGTGTTCATTGGAACGCCCAAACTTTCCTAAATTTGATTCTTTTCACCTTATTTCTAATTGTAAACAAGATATCTTCAGTATATATAAGAAGTCGGTTTTCGAACCTGCCCGGTAGATTTCTGATAAATTCGAAACAACGTAATCCGTAGTAATCCGTAATACACTTTTAATGCCCTCTCTCATCACTCCGTACTTTTTCAAAATATCTATGAATTGACCGAATTTCCGACTTACCCTTAGAGGAACTCTTATAGGACTATTTTTGCTTCACGCGACAAAGGACAAAAGATGGACGAGTTAAGGGAGAGGATGAAAGAGATGAATCTGGAATTTACGCCGTCCGTTTCCAAGCCACGTAATGTACACAGAAGGATAGCCAATATCGACAATATCTTGGCTAAGAAGACACTGTGTACTTACATGTCGTAAACAACACACTTTGGCCTATTGAACGGATGTTTTGCAAGCTGTGAGGTGTAAGACAAGGTTAATTGAGGTATCCTTGCTTGTCCTGCCTAGGATATACACGAACAATGGACTTAGTCTCTCCTTAATTGGATAAACCCGTCAACTTTGTTCTATCATGTGTAATGTTTGTCATTGAGCTAATTTTATCAATCCGAATCCGAAGAGCCTTCCAAGACGAATAACAGCTTGGTGTTCGTGTGGAAGTACGGGGAAGTACAGTTCAAGTATGCGGTATACTCCAAAAGCCCTTGCAATCTGTGCTCTGAAGAAAAAATTGACTCCTTGGCTTTTCCGAACGTTTTGGGTAACAAGTCAGGTATAATACAAGACTGCGCAGCAACGCGGCTGAGAAAATCCCTGGGTGGTATAAGTACCATTGGCACCTTGTCTCTACATCTCAGTAGTACCTTGCACACTTTCTGAACTTGCTGGCTTCTGTCTTGCAAGATAATGGTAAGTTTGGCATATTTCGTTCGAATACCTTCTAAATATTTTAATTACACCGTACATGCAGGAATTGAGCGTTAAGATTGCAATGGCCTTTGGTCTATTCTTGCTGATCGCTTGCCAAGCGAAGGAGCGCAAACCAGAAGATTACATCCGGATTTGCATGAGGTATAAATCCCAACTTGTGCAGGGTTAGGGTTAGCCAAGTCTAAAACTCAAGTATTACAACTGTGGTATTACTGTGAATGGCATGTCACCATTTTTGGTCCGAAATCCTCATTTCTCCTAAGACTTATTAGGTATGTATTTTGAACAGGAATTGTGGACAGTGTAAGGAAATGTACGGAAGGTATTTCCACGGGGAGAGGTGTGCGGAGAGCTGCATTGCTTCGAAGGGCATTGTATTACCGGATTGCAATGACCCCCCTTCTTTAGTTCGCTATTTAAAACGCGCGGAACCGGAAAAGATTGCCGACCCCTCTGTTCTCGAGTTGGATGACATTGCGGACGTAAATATCGTCCTTAGGCCCGTATTCTGGTCATACTTCTGGAAACAGTCTCTAGCTAAATCCATTTAAATTAAAATATAGTGTCTTATGTCTGGGTGGGTGTGTGTGCATCTCGTGTTTGCCGTTGAAATAAATATATGTATTCACATACTTTAACACATAAATACAATGGTTAATCTTCAAAACGTTAGAAACAGTAAATTGTTTAGTAGCTGCGTTTTTCATTCATTCTTGTTCAAGAAACGATGTATGGAGGAAACGTCGATGCAATCTGGGATGAATTTGCCTTTGTGTTCAAAACACATTCCGGCGCAGAGATCTCCCTCGAAGTAGACCCCGTACATCTTCTTGCACTGCTCGCAATTTTTCATACATAAATACAAGGAGTCGACACTTTCTGCCGGCTGAGAAACGGCGACGAGCAGGAAAACAACTGCTATGGGCAACATCATCCATGTAGTAGAATTACGGAATGCTTGCATACTAGAGCCGTTAAGAAAGTTTGGCGCGCTTTTTGAAAGTTGTAAAAGATTCCTCGAGATGGTGTTACGTTTCGCGTTCTGCGATGTTTATACGTTGACTGTTGACAGGAGAAACTTTAACGTGGACTTGTCGCCGATTTGTGAAGGAAACAAGTTAATTAAAATTTGCACGAGACATACCTGTGGATTACGTGGAACTCGCGAATCTTCGGACCCAAGAAACAAGGTAAATCTTAGGAGGTTATTGTATTTCCTGACTTGACTGCTTTTAAACCTAGACATAATACAATGTTATTCAAAGGTGCGGTCGTATTTGGTCATGTCAAAATTGTCAAAGCGAAGCAAGTTTGGTAGGGGATTGCTCACTTTCTCTTCAATCTCATCTTCCAATCTTTTTTTTTGGGGGGGGAACTATGCGATAAAACCACTTTCCCTGCCTAGCATAACTGAAACTGGCGTCTCACCAATGACTATAACTAAGGGTTCCATAATAAAAGGCTGCTCTGTTGCTAGGTATGAAAAACCTGTGATAAATAAAGCTACTCCTGCTATATCAATATAGCGTCATACCAGAACTAATAAGTTCCCTAGAAACTGCTTAAATGGATCTTCTGGACGAATTGTATCACCCACGTTATGTGCTGCTCTGATTCCTACGGAAAGGTTGAATTTCATGGCATATCAAGTGAAGGAGAAGAAATGGCTCATAAAAAACCTCATTAGATCCTTATAGCTAGGTAATCATTACGATCAATAGTAGACTTACTTATGGCTAAAGGTGTGTAACAATTGGGGGAAAACTACAGGAAAACGAAGAGCACAAAAAAAGTTTGAATATCAGGGTCCGGTTCGATCCGATTATGTTAAAGAACACGGAAGGTCTTTGCCTATTTATCGGCTTTGGCCTGGGCGGTAGTTGGCTCGCAGTTTCCAAGTTCATTCAGAAATCAGGTTCACAAACTTGGACACAGATCTATTGCATTATAAGTCCGGCGTAGTTATTGACTCACTCTCTCCCTCCCTCTTTTTTTATTTTTTTTATTTTTAAAGAAAGGAATCAAACTTCCCTAATATCCACATATGGTTCTGAACCAAACTCTAGGAAGCAGCCCCTTTCATCTTAACTTCCTACTTCCATGGCATTGGGAAGCTGGGAACAGTCAAGGTTAAAAACGCGTCCCATCTGCATTTCCTCTTTATTTGGAAGTGTAACAAAAAATATTCAGCTGGTGTATGCTAAACTTCCAATATTCAAAGACTGTCATTGTACGTTAAACGAGTGTGTTGAATACACATGATTATCGTGTTTACGTGTTAGGGTCTAAACAACCGGAATTAGTGTAGCTTAAGTTCCGGGCTCCACCCTACAAGATATATTCGAGTGATAACGATAGCCAGACTGTTTTTTTTAATATACCCTTCTAGCAAGGTCATTTTTATTCGTTTAAACTCGACTGCTTAGTTCAACTTTCACCAATCAGGTTTTACCTGTCTAACAGGGGATTTGCTAAAAGCGCGAGCAGAACTTAAGTTTAGAGATAAAGACTTACCTCAGATTTCTCTTCGGTTTTCTCTTGGAATCCCGATACTAGCAATAGGAGACACTGACTCTAATCCAGGTTTCGGATCCCTATTTATCATCCTGAACTTTTTTTGTGACTCCAGAAAGCCACGTTAATTGAATTAGCATCCAACAGCTAGAATCTCTCACGTAAAAAGTCCAACCTTAACATGTTTACCCGCAAATTGGTGTCCAACTGTTGGAACCTCCCAGAATTTTTTTTTTCTTTTTCTTTTGCTCTCATTTTTTCTTAATGAAAAAGAAGACGATGTTAGTCAGGTTTAGTGTTAATGTGGAAACGTGTATTCACGACATTCAAGAATAAGGCATGCCTTCCACAGTTCATAACAAAACCAAGCACGTAAGCCAAAAAATATAATAAAAACAACTCAGACAATGCACAGATTTCCTTCAGTTTACTCAGAAACGAGTTTAGTACTTCTCCATATCCGTACATCCATATTTGGCGTCAAATCGGTTAGTAATCACGATACTCTTTAACGTGTCATGTTCAACTTTTTTTCTTGCATCTGGATCCACTGGTCTTTGTCCCCGCACAGCAGTTTCGATAAAATATACCCAGCATCCTGAACCGTCTTTTTTCTTTTTTTTTAACCCTTCGGGTTTTACTTACCCTTTGAATTTCTTAAGGAATCCTTTAAATCCTTTGTTAGACGAAGGCCGATAGGAAGGAATAGACGGATAATAGGGTTGCACTGGTACGGGGATAAATGGGGCATTGCAGCATTGTTGCGACGGAGGAGGTAATGGTGGATAATGTTGAGGTGGTCGTGGTTCGTATGTTGGGGGTGGCGGAAAGTTATCCTGGTAATTGACTGTTGGGGGCGGGATGTAAGGGGGGGAAATGGGTCTAAAGGGTTCAGGTTCGTTGAAATAAGTCTCGTAAGGGCCGTTATCGAATTGCGATTCCGGACCGTCATAAAATCCGTCAGTCTGTTTATAGAAACGAATCATAAAATAAAAAAACGTCAGTCTTTTCAATTAAGTTTAAATTAAGAATTTTTTTTTTGTAGTAACTAGTCTTGTTAGGGAAGTCGGGTTAGTTTTTTTTTGGTGCGGCGTGCGTGCAAGTTTTTAGCAAAGTTTGGTGGTTTTTTTGACATGGGAAAAATTGTATAAAACCTCGCTCATCGTAAGGTGGATTACAAAGTATCCCTCCCTGGACGGGGGTTGGCAATCGCAAAACAAAAAATTCAAAAATCGATCTTTTAGAATGAAAAAAAGAAGAATAAACATATCTTTAAAAAAGTTTGACAAAAAATTCGTAGATTTTCTATTAATAAATAATATAAACCCCGCTAACCGTAAATCTGTGTCATCTATAAAAATACTTTTCGCAATCATATCAGCACAGGCAAAAATTATCATTCAGTCACCGACACGCCATAATTGTTTTCCCCGTTTCCACGTTGAGCCTTTGTACAGCTTTTTTGTTGGGAAATTTAAGGGCAAAAAAATATGTTTTTTTATACACGAGGCTGTTCAAATGATTTTTTCGTTTAAAAATAATTTTTGGCCAATTCGGAAAGGTTCTTAATTCGAAAGGAAGACATGCAACTGCTTTTTCTGTTTTTCTGTTTTTTTAAGATGTATCACGATAACCTGTTCCGCATGTTATCAAAGGCGCGAGCCGAATGCAAGAGATTTTAAGAAAGACTTGGGAAGTACAAAAGTTCAGTTGCAAAGTTTGGTGAATATTTAGAAGATTCTTTCCAGTTGTGCAAGCATATTTGGAAAACGAAACGTTGAGTTGGAAGAAGTTAGGTACGAAAGTGGAGAAAATTTTAGTGGCAAAGTTGCGCTTGCTTAGAAAGGACGCCGCTGTGGTGGCCGGTTAAAAGAGGCGGAACCTACATTGCCTCCTGAGGGGCGGTGCTCGGTATCTCGCCATTTGGTGAGGTCGATGCGGGGCAAGACGGAGCTCTTGCAGGGCACTCGAGGATTGCTGCAAATGGAATACAATATATTAATTTAGCATTTAATAGTCGTAAGCAGGAACGTGCAAATTTTGGTAGGTAGAAACTGAACGTACATTTCGTGGTCGGGTAGAACCATGACGTAGACCTGGGCGGATTCGATGTTGTCACTGTTATCACAAACCATACGCGAAAGCTTGACCTTGCGGATTTCGTTTAGTTGATCTGTGGACATTGGAATAGTAGTTGAAGGTTTGGCGGAGGTTTGAGAAAGTTGTTTTAGGGACTTACCAATCGAGAAGGAGCTCGGCCAGCCGGAATTTTCGTACCAGAAACGGTCACCGAGTCTGAGATTGCGGAACGTTTCTGCAATGACACAACCGAAAGTAGGTCCGACCATGCTGCCAGGTAAAGGACGCTCGGACACGCCAGCTGTCCACAAGTCCATGTCATCCACAGACCTTTTCAGAAAGCGAGAAAAGGATTAGTTTAAGCGGAACGAGGGATAGAGGTGGTTTTTCTGGTTCACGTTTTCATTACCTGTACATGTCAGCGTATTTCCGGACGGTTTCGTTGGTGAACGTGCCCAACAAGTCGTTCCATGTTTTGGCACGAGGTAAGCCGCAGTGCTCCCGGAAGGAGTTGTAGGAAGGAATACCGTGATCGCGACCACGTTGGATGTTGATGGCAGCCAAATCCAAACCCCAGCGTTTGTCGGTTTCTTGGAAGAGATGGTTGGTGACCTATAACGAGAGTTTCATCGGTTAAACATCAATTGAAAAGCGAGTTCGTTTTCGAACGTACTTCTTGGGTCACGGAGTCATCCATAGCTTGAGATACTTGGTTCATAAGACCCAGCATGTACTGGTCGCAGTATCCGCCCTTGTACAAGTCGTATGGCTGCAGCAACATCTCGCTGAGTCGTTGAGAAGCTATTGAAAAATATAGGTTGTTTAGAATAAGCATAAAATGTTAAAACATAAGAAACATAACATGTTCGAACACACGTACCAACGTATTTGTGGTTGTAGCTCCATCGTTCGACGGTAGATGGCAACAGGGAATGACCGAAGCGGAAAGCAGCAGCGGTGAAAGCATCAGTGACAGTGGGGTCCAGTTTGGCGTCATAACGGCCAGAATATCCCTAAATTGGTACAAACAAATAGACAATAATGTAGGTTTCTGAAGATTGCTGTGTTTTTTTTTCGTGCATGACTTACGTCGCGTTCAAGGATAAGATCGTTGCGTTGCATCACTTCTTTGCCCAAAACCATTGGCAAGAATTCGTTGTAGGTGATGTGTTGAATGATGGCCGCCATGATGTGGCGCGTTTCTTGGTAAATGCGTTCGTCTTCCCAGTGAGGGTTGATTTGACCAAGCTCGGTGGCAATACGGTTGTGTTCGCGCAACATGATGACATGGACCACAGACAATACCAGCTGTTCATTAGCACGAGGATCACCTGTATAATATTCGAGGTTTAGTTTGTGATTTTTGAGGTGGAAACTAATGAAAAGAGATCTTAGAAATTTTTTCGCACCAGCCATGAAACAGTAAGTGTCGGAAGTAGGACGAATGCAACCATCATCGGGGTCTTCCAAACGCAAGGGCAACAAATCTTTAAGACCGTATTCCCTAAATACAGGCAAAGTGCGGAGCAAACCACCCTTGAAGGTACGGAGCTTATCAGCGACTTCTTTGGAGGCTCCGTAGACGAAATTGGCGTCGATGGTACTGGTAATCACGTTCAATTGGCTACGGGGTCCTTTTTAAACAAAAACATTCCATTAGGCTAGCCTCGTTGTACTTTTGAAGGGTTGAAATTACCTAGTTTGCATCCGCCCTTCAGACTGGACGACGAGCGGACGAATTCCATGCAACGGCGACGGAAAAGAGAGTAGAAGGGATCTTGAGCAGGGATTTCGATAGGCCAGCAGTTGGAATGAGCTTTGTTGGTAGGTACGTCACAACATTTGGGATCTTCGTTCGTGGAAGCGTCTGAATAGAAAAGTACATAAGTTAGCTCAAGGCAAATTAGGGATCGTGGGAAATGCTGCTTACCTTTGACGATACCGGTAAGGGTCATGTCGTGGTCGATAGCTTGTCCCCAAGCGATCAAGAAGACAGTAACTGCGTGATCGTGGAAACCCATGTCGCGATGGGCATAAGCGGAAATGTGACGGGTGGTAGGTAATTCGTCGCCGTCGTAACCAGAACGTGGAGAGCTCAGACCTTTTATGGCGAATTAAAAATAGCGATTAAATTTTGTGGTCCGTTTCGTGGAAAATCGGTTTCGTGTTATACCATCAGCGTATTGAGGTGGCAGATAGCGGCGGAAAGCGGTGAGAGTCGCTCCCCAGTGCGGGTTTTCCAGATTGTTGCACATGCCGTTGTACTCGCGGAACCGTTTCACTTCGCACTTGGGAGCCTTCAGGTAAGACGGACAGTAGCGATCAATCACCGTTTTGCGGGTGTCGATCAATGGTAGACCGCTGAAGACCGCATCGCGAGGTAAACCGTACCTGAGGAAACGATACAGAATTTAAGAAAACCATCTTATTTACATATTTCCAGCAGCTTTCGTTCTTACTGTTTGGCTAACAGACGGGAAGCCTCCACGATGGTTTCGGCGAGATTGTTGATGTCTTGATCAGTAAGAGATTTGCCTTTAGGGGCTGGGAAACGGAGTTTATCCTTGGCAGTGTTGAAAGCTGCGTTGACCGAGTCATAGGTAATGCAAGTTTCACCTCCGTTATAGGGTACACTTTAAGGATAATTATTAGAAAGTGGATTGATGAAGTTTAACGGTTTGTACTTGACGTTGTTGAAGTAGTCGAACTGGGAAGATTTGCCTAAACCGGGAATGATGAGTCCACATTGGGATCGTTCGCTAGCTTGGCCTGATCCGGCTGCATAGGGTGCTCCCGCTGGGGCAGCTGGAGGAGGAGGACGACGAGGTGGACTCCGTTGGGCTCCACTGTATACCACGCATTGCGCTGCGACTGCTAGCAAGGCGAAGAGAGCCACGTGGGTCCTATAGCGAGTTTCCCGCCAAAATAAAAACCAAGGTTAATAACAAGTCGTAAATCGCCGTCACCCAAATTGTTGGCGAAAAAGCTGTCATTAGCTCACGGTTGGCAAGTTTGCTATAGCTATTAGACATGGGGGAGAGAAGGATCACAAATGGTGCCCTAAGGCATTGGGGTTTGGGGTGTCACCAGAACGGCAACTTTCTCTGCATTTTTGGCGTAAAGGTCGTTGAAATTTGCTCAAGCGTGGTGATGCTTGATGGAGAGGAGTTTTCCCAGAGAGACGGCTAAAGCTAGGCATGACGAACATTTTTGTTTATAAAAAAAAGCCATTACAAATTTGTTAACCTAATAGAAATAATCACTAGTTTTAACAAAAAAAGTGGAAAATGTTCAAAGTTTCCTTCTCTCAGTACCGAAGGGTTGTTCGTATGATCGCCAGTGAGCAAAGAGAACATCAAATGAGGGAGTTTCCTTTTCAGTGTTGGTCACCGTGAGCCGGCTAATTTGGTAAGGAAAGTTCTGTCTGCTGTAATGGTTGGCCTACAATGAAAACTTTGAGATACGAGCAGAATAGGAAGGAAGTGAAAATTTGGAATTTTCCTAATCTGGCGCCGGTTAAGTCAAGACTTTTCATTGTTGGGAGGCGGGGAAGTACCTAGAATGTGAACTTCGTGGTGGTGTTGTGTAAGGAAACGTTCGTTTCCAGCTCCACGCTCGAATACATCGAATTGTTTGAAAATACATTAAGTGTTATGGTGTTGACTGAGTTTTGTCACTTGACCAGAGCCATTGCCCTCCCTAAAGTCGTGCAATCATCGGAACGGTTTCGAGAAATACAACAGGGAACCTAATGACCCCGTTACGTGCCAGTTAGCTTCTTTAGCGCTGCCAGCGGAAAGCAAAAATCTGCACCAAGCTTAGAACAGGAGTCATGTTACCAACTAAACAAGAACGTTTCTCTTGGGTACTTAATTACACTTGGACACATATGATCGAAATCAGGATCCCAAAGAAATGGAACACGACTGAAAGAACATTACCATAGATACGAGGTTAAACTGCACATGGGGAAGGAAAGTGTTATACACACACAGAATGGTTACTGCCAAATTACGCTTCGGGATAGTATTAAAAGGAGAACAAAAAAAAGGATATTTGTGTGGAAGAGATTTAGGTGTTGCTCGCCGAGCTGGATGCACCACCACTGAAATTCCCTTCATTGCTCACGAGATTAGAAAACTTGAGAGGCGGACCTTACCTTTTTTTTTATTTCTCTTTTCTTACTTTTTTACCGTCCATTGCTGACAGTGAGAGCCTTCAAGAGTTGGGAGCTATTGTACTGTAATGTACAACTCATAGCTTACAATCAGGTTCTTCTACGTAATTAATAGAAACCGCCCACCCCCATCCAAAAGCCATTCTTATGGAAAGTGACGTCACTGTTCTCCAAACTTGGTTTCTTCGGTGGAGAGGCGCAAGGAAAATCGAAGCAGACAGCAGATGATTTCAATGGCAGCAGACCAAACGACCTCAAGATCTCCAAAAGAAGACCCGTTACATTTGATATCCCGTTTTCCTGGTTGTACTGGCATAATGTATTTGAACTTCATGTTTAGAAGCTATGGCTAGTGAGGACCGTAGAAATGCAAATGTTTAAACGTCGAGTGCCATGGTCAACCTCCATGGTTGGGGCAATGTAGAACGTAAAATAAAATCTCTGTTTATACCGTAATAAGTTAGGTTAGAAACTTCTTATAGTTGTCAAAGCTTTTCGCAGAACTAAAAGGTCTTTTGGAATTAGGCAGCTCATTTACATAGTCGGAATTTGCCAGCTCGATACCAGGACATTAGAAGGCCACGGTCCGAATAGATTGTAACGACACTTGTATACAGATCGAAGAAGTGAAACCCATGAAACTCGTTAGGGCGGGACATTAAACTTGCGTTTAATTACGGATCCGTTTTGCATAAACATGGCAATCTGCAAAGGACGACAAGGGCTGCTACGTTTTGTAGGTTTGACCGAAACAGAAGAAGTAGATTAGCGTGCTAATTTTATGCTCGGGTTACTCGATGCCTTTAAAAGTTGCTGTCATGTTTGTTTAGTTTGGCAATAAGATCCCGTTACAAAAAAGGGTCATTCGTGCTTGCGTGACCGAATTTTGCCAGACAAAAAAAAATTGATTCGAGTTTGAGATTTTCTTTTTACCTGGAACACTTTCTTAGACATTGGAATCCCGGGTTCAGGATTACAATTCTGGGGAACGCAATGTGTTGCTCCACATACGCCTCTTGCCAGAACTATTTTATTTTTTGGTCGTTTTAGATCCGCTAAATTGCTACAGATGCAGTCTGCGTATGTGGACTAGTCAAAAGTGAAAGTAGTCATCGCCCTATTTCTCACCACGCCTTAAAATGTGTGAGATTTAGATCGTTTTCTATCGTCTAAACCAAACCAAGTCTGTTTCTGAACCATATCGCCCTAAGAAAGTCCAGAGGGCCTACATTCCTTGTCGAAAAGGTAAAGAAAAATAATTGGTAAGAACTGTTTCGAATTCAGTGAAAGTGCTTTCCTCTTTCCAGGAATTCATTAACAAAGAACTGAGCCACTTTTTTACCGGTCTTAACTGCTATTTTCTTTTTTTGGCTCTACGTTCTACCCCCACGCCGCCCAAGACCGCTGCGTTTACAGTTTTATAATGGATATTACCTTGCAGTACTTTTTGGGGAGTTTTTTTCGTATAAAAGGGAACCACACCTGGGCCCGGGGCGAACATTCTTGACCCTTTCATTATTGCATAGGAAAAAGAACGGTAGATTTGATCTTTTTTTATCACATACCTTTCGCTTTTCCCATGCATGACCTATGCAAGGTCGTTAGCGAATTGTTTTATTTGTTTTAAACAGTTTAGTCGGCTGAAGGTTTCTGTTGCATTAAGACATAGGCCCACGCCCACCTGATTTAGACGCAATGAATTATGATTAGCCGAGAAAAGGAAAAAGTTGAACTAGATTTCGAGAGGTTAAAAGCTTAAAAGGAGCGAAGTATTTGAGAAAGTTTTTTCTCGGGTGACGGTGTGTGTAAAAGGGGAGGAAAGATAGATAGATATAAGTTTGGTTAGGTTAGGTAGACGCGCGACAAGACAAGTTTGGTTGTAGTCTTATAGTGCGTAATTTCACGCCGAAAGCTTGCGACTTTATTGCTAGTACACGACCGCGAGCGTGACGTCATGACCCTTGTTTCCTCAGCTTATTTGGGTGTATAAGGTTAGAAAGGCGATGGAAAAAAATTCGTGGCTTGATTACACGACTTTCATTGATTATTCAATGAGACCAGCATGCAAGGAATAGCCCAACTTTCGCTTTCTTTTGGGTACGACTTGTACGAATAGCAATTTTCTTTTGTCTCGAGTATGAAAACAAAACCAACACACACACAGTATATCCGTGCCAGAATTTTTGTACTTTTGTGTACGCTTTTCTATTTTAAATCGTGCTCGGGGATGTCTGGGAGTTTTTCTCCCTTTATTCTTTCTTTTTTTACAATGCACTTTCTATGAAAGTCTCCGAGTACTCTGCGTATTGTCTTAAGTTAATGGGGTATCTAGACCGCATATGACCTTCATGGAGGCCTCCTCTTGCGGCGTATTTTCTCACGGAGCTTTCTCGAAAGAAAACGTGCCGTTTAACAACCTATAATACAGGTAACTTTTCCTTTTACTCGAAAGTTCAGGCGGTTTGTGTTGATTCGGAACGCCCAACCGAAGCTCTTTTCAAGGTCTGCCAGGTGAAAACTTGAGCAAATATACTGCACTTAACAAAAATTCCCACGTGGTCCCATCATGCCGAGTTTCTGTAGTAATAAAAACTAATGATGATGCTTGTTAACCTACATTGGCAGCTGAACTTTTGGGAAAACTCGTTAACAAAAAAACGCTGATAAGCAGTGGCAGTTGGCTAGCAGGGTCGAGACGAATGGTCTCCAGGAAATTGCATTGGGTACGCTAATCATCACTGTACAGCGTTTTTGTAGTACTACCGTTAGAAAATACCAGAGGAAGAATGGGGAAAAACTTTTGGGACGCTCTGAGGCGAGATGTGTTCGCCCGGTTTGAACCTATTATTATTACGTTCTTTCGTTTTGGTAACTTTCAGCGGGTTTTGTTCCGAATAAAACCCCGTTAGAACACGTGCTAAGAGAATCGTTTTACAATATTAAAAAGAGACATTGAATTGGCCCTGCCCTGGTTTCGCTGGAGCTTAGTTCAAGTCTGCAGTGAAATCAAGGCTGCGTGGAATATCCCCAGTCGCGATTTAGCAAAGCATCCCTTGAAATTTCATGGCCGTCACCATTTTACTGTACCTTTTGGTTGCTTTCAGAAGGTGTGCAAAAGGTTGCTAGGATGTCATGCCACTCTTACAAAACGATTTAACATTAATATAAAGTGTGGGACAAGTCTTGGGAAATCAGCCATTGCAAAATAAGCAAAAGTGAACCCTTGGAATTCTTTGGTGTCTATAGGTGCTTACTGGCTTTGTAAGCGTGCCCTAAATCCTTGGGGCGGTCTTAAAGGCTTAATGTTCCCATAATCTGTGGCCCGAAAGTATGGGCCATGTTGTTTGGGAAGCCGAACCAGTAAAGAGAAAAAAGAGTTTAAGCCTCACGTGGAGAAAGCTCTTTATTGTTTACCGGTTACCTTCAAAATAATATGGAGGAAAGCATTGGACCACTCAGCCTGCCCTTTCAGGTTCACAACCAGGTGAAAGGTAACAATGCCAGCCTTTGCGGCGGTACGCTTTCCAGGTTTTTATGAACAGGTGTTGGAACCAGTTTTCTCATGATATGTTTTTTCATATTTTTAGTGGGGCGAGTTACGGAGGGAGGAACCACACCCTGTAAAGAAGTTGAACCAGTTTCTTTTTTCTATATTTTCGGGCCCCCCCGTAAACTTTCTTATTGTGGATTTACGTTAAACTTTCACCAGAACGACCTTCGTTGCAAGTGACCTACATTTTGACCCAAGCATTTGAGAGACAGACAAGCAAAGAGATTTCCTCGCGTTTTTCTTCTGTTCCTGTAACCAAAATGGTTTCCCGTTATAAGTCTCTCTGGCAAACCACGCGTTGGCTGGTCAAGGGCTTTTTCGCTTTCGGTTGGGTACTTTTGGTAGTTTTGCGAAACGCTGATGGCTTATTTAAGTGACAATCGGACAATTGTTGTTAATTAACCGCAAAAGAAAAGGTCTGAAGACGAGGGAAAAAATGGAGCGGAGCTTTAAAGGAGTTTCGGAGATTTCTATCTGCGTTTTATTTCGGAGTGGGAATTTTTCCCATGGACCAACAGCTGTAACTGATTTGGAAAGACAATTGGAAATTTGGCGTGACTGGTTAGAGATTTTTGGTCATGACTTATAACAATAGCCTCGATCTGGAGCAAAAAGTGTCGAAAAGATAACGAGTTCTAAATTTGGCTCTCAATACTGTCACTCGTAGGGATTGCATAATCGTGGGAAACGTGCTAAAGAAGGGGGGGCGTAGTGATTTGAGCCAGCATTTTGAGGTTTCAAAAAAATAAAGAAAAAGAATAAGAGAGAAAGAGAAAAACGCTAAACAATGTAAGTTTTACCTTGACTTCATCGGCGTCCGACAATCACTTGCACTCATTTTGCTCTTTTTTAAAGGACCATATAGGCCAAAACCGAGTTCTAAGTTAGCAAAGAAAAATCGGGAGGAAAATTCCCGTAGAGGAGGGAGGATTTCCTTTGCACGGTTTCACGTGGGGAAGCACTTGAACACTTTTAATTCTTTTCCCGTTTTCTGCAACTGGACGGGGTTGTTTTGTGCACGGCTTCGGAGTCGGGAAACTTGCAAAAACCGGACTGGCGAAATGGATGCTGTGCTACCTGTGCTTCGTGCAAAGGCAGCTGGAAGAGTACCACGCTCAGGTGCGGCCATCCAAGTCTTATAGAAGTCGAGGCAGGGAGGGATTGGCCAGAAAACCCGCTGGTCATGAAACTGTACCAAGTGCATTGTCATGAGGATAATTGGGCGATTCCAATGCCCGCCGCGGCTAAGAAACCGTCCAACTATTTGGGGGGTGAGAGGGGAGTTTGGGGGACTCTAATAGCCTTTACATGAAAATTGCTCGTGAATGGCTGGCATTGCAAGGCAACATTGAGTAACAAGTCAAGGTAACTTTTTTTTGGGGGGGGGAGACTTGATTGACACACCTTTTGTAATTGACGGCTTCTCCGTTATAAGATCATAGTCTAGTTATGACGGATAAAGGGGTGAAGAATTTTCCTTTTACACTGTCTGGGGAATGGCAGCATGGACATACCCAGCTTAAGCTGGTAAAACAGCACTGCGATGGAATCTGATGAATCTGATTAATTGAAACGAGTTTGATATAGGAACGTCGTTTGTAACCCCCAGAGCGCGCCAGAGTTTAGGAGGTCAACTTAACTTCCAATGCAATCGCTTTGAATATCGTTGAATGTCGCCTCTGTTCCTTGTTAACTGGTTTAAGCTAATGTTTAGTGCTAAAGAAGCGTTTCTATGTTTAGATTTTGTTTTCTGGGATAGCGAAATTATTTATTTTTGCCTTCAATTTCTTCGTTTACATTCACAAGGTCACAAATAATTCCTTCGTTTGCCTTCAAAAATCATGCGTGTACGGTTTCGAGAAAGGGATTATGTTTGGGTTACAGCGTCTGTAGGAAGCGGCGTTAACTACCGTTACAAATATAAATTGTCGAGAACTGGCTCTTCATTTTGTAGGTGACATTGATCTTTGCTTAAGTGGTTAGCTCAGTTTCTTCTGCCTCTGGGTTCCTCGATGTTCGTTGAATGTAAAAAACGAATTCCTTCGACAATATAGGGGACAACCAATCTTTCTTATTTTTTCTTAGACCAAATCTACATAGATTTGCTTATCTTAAATTTTTTAATATTATTTAAATGAGTTTTATATTATTTTCTGATTTTGTTTCCGAATAAATGAAAGAATTTGAAAGTTCACCCGTATAATTTCAGTAGTGGTGCTCAAATTTCGAAGGTTGTCGATACAGGACGGACAAAAAATGAACCGTTGAGTGGCAATAAAAATGACTTGTATTTTTTTTTTTTTTTTTTTTTTTTTTTAGAGGTTGAGCAGTACACATATATTGAAGGACGGTGACGAAGCGCATTCTGTTGTTGAATAAGAAGCCTATAGCTTGGACTATAACGCAAGGTCTTTAAGTAGAGCAATTTGTCCTCCTTCTACGAAAAGAAAGAAAAGAGCTGAGAAGATACAATCGAACGCGTTTTGACGTTTCTGATAGTCTTTTCAATCAGGACTTCCTCCTTTAGTAGCACATTTTCACTTAGACGTTACATATATTAGAAGGTGTCGCACCCATTAGCTATTGCTTTTTTGCACTTTTCTCTCTTCCTGCTGGTAGACGACAAAATAGAGGATTCGAGAAAGTATAAGAGCTCGCGATGCCTTCCCTAGATTTACTACAAGTGTTACGTTTCTACTCGCTCACTTCGTAATTGCGAATTTACCAAACGATCCTATTTGGCGTCATACTATAATAAAACCTTACGCTCGAACAATGTTTGCCTATCACGCTTTTCCCTCCAGCTCTAATCTTTAAAAAGAACAATCTTTTTTCCCCGGTCTTTTTTTTCGTGGTGAGACAAAACATGGGTTCAGAGAAAGCTTAATGTGCCAACTCTCATATGCCATTCGACGTTTCATTTTTCGTTTTTTTCCTCTTATCTGGTACGTTGTCTGCTTTGCTCGAGTGATCTAACAAGGGTGGACCCTTTCTCTTTAATATTCAATAAAGCTGTTCTTGAAGTTGGTGCTGACCTAAACACAGGACAGACTACCTTTTTATTTCGGATCGCGAATTTACTTCTACTTTCTCCTCGACTGTGACTATACAGCTTGGGGTATGTGCTCTAGTTTACGGTTTGGTCAGTTATGGTTATTAAGCCATGCAAATAAGAGATATTTGTCATGTGTAGTATCATTAAAGAGCTCTTTTTTTCTTTGTTGTTTTTGGTTCGCATAGCGAATCTTTGTACAGAAGGTGTTATGCAAGTCCAAAAAGGAGTTTCTTTTTACCGGAAAGAACATTCGATCGGTCCATATTCTACCTCTTAGTCCGACATTGTGGAGTTAAAGGCACAAGGAACTAATTCGTCTTAAGGAAGTCGGTTTAGGCAGACGAGAATATTGAGTTTAAAGCAACGGTTCTCTCAAACCCGAAACCGAAAACGAGAATTTGGGGTTTTTTGGCTAAGAGAGAATCATAGAAAGCGCTCACCAATTCCGTTAATTATATGGTTCATAAGCGTCTGAAGTTCTATGCTTCACGTAAAAAGAAAAATTGGCTAAAAGGAAGCTGAGAAAAGGTAATGAAAAGAAACAGTCGCTGGAATCTTTTGGTCGTTTTAGTTCTGCTAACGTATTAAGGGCGAGTATAGCCAGCAGATTCATTTCAAACTAACGTAGTGGTTATACTGCCAGCAATAAAACTGGGTGAGAAAGGACGACTTACGACAAGACGGCCTCGATCCCGTGGTGGGGTGAGGCTAGCCTGCGCCAGAGGCGATGTCTCCCTCAGCTAGGGGCGATAACGACAAGTTGTCCGTCGTAGTAGAGAACGGGTTAGTGACCGAGACCTGCGACCTCACCGGGCCTTATATACTGCCCGGAGGTAGGCATAGGGTCGTGACCTAAGGAGCTGTGTATTACGCGAAGGCCAGAGAGGTCCGGGCGTAAGCTAGCGGAGTGAAGGCTGACTCGTATAATACATAAGAGTAGGCAAACGAAGGGTAATTTTTGTTTACAACCTTCGACGGTAAAAGTTTCAGTAATTGTAGGGCGTATAAGCAGCCACTCAGAACCTTGACATAAAGAGAATGATAGGTTTACAACTGCTAAGTTGACTTAACGAAACACCGCAAGACTTCAACCGTTATAGACTTAAGTTTGAAATGGTCTCCTTACCTATAACTCGTTTTGTCGTAGTATATGGACCGCAAATCGCGTGAAGTATACTTCACGTAAACAGGCAATATAGGCTTTATCGGGACGAAGAATATTTAGCAGACAACAAAATTTCCAAATATGTGTCTATGCAGGCCAGTTTGGTTCAATAAGGCAGTAATGATTATTGTATAAATAATATTTTAAATATCCTATTAACTACGTAGCGCGTATGGTTATGTTGCGCTGCCTAAATTTTTCATGTAAACAAGAAAATAAGTTAAACTGAACGGAGAATCTTTCTTCAAAGGATATCCTGTCTTCCTCTTGCATTGTAGTTCAATGTGCTAATTAAGCAAGTGAAGTCATTAGTTTATGGAACTAATTTTCGTGCTGCCCTAGGATCGTCACCAACTGATCAGTAACTCAAGGGAAAACTTGAGTAAAACAAATGGTTAAAAAAAATCAAAAAAAATCTGGTGCCTGATAACTTTGTGTGCCAATAAAAGTATTATGAAACTACAATGAAATGGTAATGTGCAATACAAAAACGTAATTCGGGAGTAATTTGTTATACACAAAATTATAAATAAAACATAACGAATAATATAAAAAATAACGTATATGATTGTAAATTACAATGTTTTTTAATGTGGACAGGATTTAGCAAAATATTTAGGGAATAGATTTTAGAACTGCGTAAGAGTAGTCGGAACTCAAGATTGATTGGTACGGAGAAAGCTAAGGAAAGGGCAAGTCTAAGACGATAAGCTACTAAACTGCTTGGAGGAATCAGCATGTGACGTTGTAAATTCGGAGATTTTGTTTTCTGCATCTTTCACCTAGTTTGCGGTCACCTATTTTAGCTTATAAAAAAACTTTGCACAATTTCCGCATCACTTTTGTTTATATTCTCTTTGCTGGAGAGATGACAGTATCGGAAGAGAAACTTGGTGATGTGATTTTATTGCTATTCCAGCTGAATAAGTTTTGAAGGCGACCGCAAGCGACATAGTTAGAAAGAAGGGGGGAAAAACAGGTTCTCGTATGTCCGGTGCTCTAAAACAAGATTTTCTCCTATTATTTGTCCGTTGTAACACATAAAAAAAAGATTAAGGAATTGAGGTCTACCCGTACGAAAACTGGCTTGTCGGAAAGCTCATAGGGCATTTTTGGACATCTTCCTGATTCTAAATATAGTAATGTGGCTGACTATTAGGTCAGAGTTGAAGAACCTTTGTAAAACTGTAAAACTTTGTCCTAGTTACGAAAAGTTGTCTCAAAGCGGGACAGGACAAATTTCCTGACTTTATTCGAGTCTGAGTTTGATGCTCAACCAATTTATGGCTTTCTTGTGGTTTCGTGACAATTGCGGAACAAAAAAAGAATTACTTCCTATCCTTAAGCGATTCCCTGAGTAAAATCGAATGCTGTGTGTGTGTACAGTTTTTCATTTCTTTAGAAGAATGTGAAACTGTTTATGAAGCTTATGTGGTACTGCTTTTTTTACTGCCCAAGCTCCCTGGGTTTTTGTTTTGTGGATTAGACACCGCATTCAAGTATCTGGGTCCACCCATTTGAAATGTGGTAGCACGGAAAGTGATATTGCCCTTGTCCAAACATTCCAAAACCACCAGCTTTATAAACACACTTTACATACACACACGCACAAAAAAAAAGGCTTCGGACTTTTTTGGTAGTATTCGGCGACCTAAAATTACTTATTAGTCTTGCATGATTGGAAACTTTCTATGCGATACAGGGCGTGGAGAACCGGTATACAATTTTTTCGTTTTTTATGTCTAAATATATTAACTGACAGATGAAGTTGTTACAGCAATATCAGTGCATTTTTCCTTTATTATATAATCGTGTTTAATTTGGGGAAAGTTAATTGTTCTGGACTTTATGGTTACCGTATAGTTGTTCGTTTTCTTTAAATTGTGACCAAGCGGGTACTGTCTTTCTCTCGTATCAAACATGTACTTTTTTATGTGTATACCTTAGTCAAAAAGTTGTAACGGTCTATTAGAGTTATGTTATGCTAATTGTTTAGACAAAAAACTTTTATTTCATAAATTCCCTCGCGTTTTCATGATTCTGAAATTATCCCTATTGCAGTTGTTTTTATTATGTGTCTGCTGACGTTTGTACAAGCGTTTATCTCACAATAAATTAAATTAAAAATGTTGCCGGAAAGTGTAATTAGTTAACAAGCTTTGCCCTTATAAATTGTTATCCTTGACTAACTCTTCCCCGACATTCGCAAACAGGAGGAAAATTCTACCAAAAGGTCAGGAGGAAAATTGGAAGACTATATAGTGCATCAGGTTTTTGCGAGGGTGACAGTACAGTACAGTACTGTGTTGCGACTTGCGAGGTGAAAGCGTATTTGATAAACGTTTACTAGGTTTTCGTTAACGTTTTTGTTGGCATTTGGAAGCGTATAGGTAATGGTTGTTTGGGCAGGGTTCCCAATGAAAGGAAACCTTCTTGTGCCTTTGCGATGGTTAAAGTCAAATTGTTTGACGTCAAACGCCCTGGTTTTCATGGCCTTGAGGTCGTAGCAATGGCGGTGTGTATGTGTGTAGTTTTAAGGATTGTTATGTTGAAGGCACAGACTTGCGAGCGACCTAGTGCTCAAGGCAGAACTTCTACCGCCCATTCTTGAAGCTCTTACTCCTAGCAAAATGAAACGCAAAAAGTGAAAAAAGGTTCCCAGGAAACTGTCAGGATTATAATTCGGATTGCGAATACAGTGCATAACGAATACCTCCACGTCAAGGTCTCTAAACGCGTAATCTAAACGCCTGGCACAGCCAGCAACTAAAAAAAGAAAAAAATAGCAAAAAAAATTACGGCTGCGGACTTGGTTATTGGGGCGACGTGAGAAACTTTTCTAGGTTTACATTAAAGGCTCGTGAAGACTTCAACGCGCAGGGAAACTTGCACGAGTTTCTAGAAAAGCCGGTTTACAGGTATATGTTGGAGCCTATAACCACACCTGTGCCTGTAGGTTCAGACAATACAAGAATTTGAACGTTCGCGATGCAGTAAGGCAACTTGGTCAACCAATTCTCACTTTTCAAATACTGGTTAAATAAAACTCGGAAGAAATCTGATTGTACAAACTCTAGAAAGGGGTTTGGGATCAACTTTCTTCTAGTTTTCTTATGGTTTATCAATATTAGTAGAGAAAACCCAATAAATCAATTAAATCAGCCGTGCGTGTCTCCTCAAGTGATCGGAATGGAGAATAAATAGGATTTTAAGGCGACGAGATGTATATTGTTGTCCCCATATACACTAACTATGTAGACTACACAGTATGACTTGCATTTTGCTATAATTAGCAGAGTTGTGTTGAAATTTGTGTATTTAGCAACACTTAAGGTTTTTTTTTTTTATATCCGGGAGAATTCCTTTTAAGTATTTTGCTGCAAGCCATATTTTTCATAGAGAAGTAATTTCAATGTTCCTTCTTTTCCAAACGCCGAGTTTGAAGTATGTACCCATCCATAGAAAATAGTTTTGTTTTTATACCGACTTGCGATAACTAGTGTAAAAGAAGTTAGGTAGCGCTAGTGTATTTTGTTTTTGTTACCATTTTAAATACTTTATCTTGTAAAATTGTGAATTGCGAGGACAAAGAAATGGCGAGTCAAGCGTTAGAAAGATGACTTCCGCGTGGCGGATTTTTTCTTTATATATGAAAAAAGTTGTATTTCATACTGTGTTTGCTCTGCGTTCAGCTTCTTGATGCTCTATTTCTCGCCAGGAAAACGTGACAAGGATGTTGAGGCATTTCAACATAAAAGGTTCCCCAGGTTTTTTGGGTTCGTGCAGCTCTAGTCGTACTCCAGGGATCAGGAGGTGTTAAAACTCGATTCATGACTTGCTATTTTCTGTCTCAAACGTTCCTCACACCCACATCAACTGAGCAAATTAAAAGAATTCCCGCCAACAATCATTCAAGCGGTTGCTTGTCGCCAGACTCATAGAAAACACCTCACACGCGGCAATTAAACAATAAGTTAAAAGTCAACCGGTATATCTATTCAAGCGTTACTTATTTGGAAAGCCGCTTTAAAACAGCAGAGAGGTTATTCTGTGGTTTTATTCAGGATACATTTGCATAAGTTGGCGACATCAAACGAGGGCTGTTTTTCATGATTTTGTCTACCTTTCTTCATTCTTTTTGGTCAGAACGAGGTTTTTGTTCGGTCCAAAATTTGGAAAAGCTCAACTTGTTCTACATTTGGTTTTTGGACGGGAAACAAAACCTAATCTCGTAGATCCGGAAAAGGAAAATATTTCCGAAGGACTTTCTCTTGAACCTCGCCTGCGTATTCACGGAGCTTTTCTTCATATGTTTTTGCGTTTAATTTGAGTTCCAAAAATTACTAATGTTTCTTTGTCAAACACTGTGTTCTAAACAAGGTTTTGGGTTTGTTACGTGGTCTAAAGTGGAGAAATATTGGTAATTTACACGACTTATCAGGCTAATCTCACTAAAAAACGGATTAAGTAAAAAAATAAAATATAAGTAGGAAATTTTTCCGTAGAAAAAATTCAATGAAACTTTTGAACGACAGCTATGTCGATTTCTCGGGAAGTCTGTTTCTCAGTGATGCGTGGCTGCGTAGGATATAAGAAAAAGTTACTCCCCCCCCCCCAAGCACCGTTTTTTTGTTGGTTAGCTTGGGGAACTTGTTGCTCTTACGATTTGAAGTTTCCGGGACTATTCTTTCCCCTGGACTATTCACTATGCAAAGGATGAAGTTGTCTGCTTCTTTATATAGTTGGACGTTCACACCTTATGGCTACAAACCGCACTACCTGGAAGCTTATACCATTAGTTCTCTTTTTTTTCTTGTTTTCCCATCTGGAGCAGAAACCTATATCGGAAGCTGTGAGAGAAAGAGCCTTCTGGACTACCCTTTCTCCGGTGAAATAACGTTTCGCGTGGTTTGGAATGGACCCTGTCCTTACATGCGGTTAAAATTGTTCAAATAATTCCACCATTCCACTACGGGTAATTTCTTTAATTATTAATATGGTGTTTGAGCGAAATAAGATCTTTTTGCAGTGGTTAGGATCGAGTTTTTGAGTTGTTCCAAACCACTTTCCAAAACTAAGTTCCAATGATCTGAGGTCCTCGTCCTCGCATACGTTCGTCTGTGGATTAACTTGTTTGGGTACGAATGCTTTTCGGTCACCGGATTCCTAGCCTTTCCGTGGAAAGCAGGGTTTGATTATTGGTAACCCCGCCATCGTTTTATAATTAATGGTTTCATGGGAGTTTCCTTTCAAAAGTATTTCGACGGTGAGATTTACCAATTGATATTAGATTAATTTTTTTAATAAGTCTGGCTTCTTGTATGTTGTTAAGAATTTTAACGATATAGACATTAAACAGAATGGACTTCAAGACAAAATTTTGGAGCTTCGAATCTTACATTTTGAAATCTTCCTTTTAATACATAAAAATAAACTTCGAATGGTTTGAATTTGGCGCGTTTGGCGCTGTTCGAAGCCTGGCAAAATGTAGCCAATCAGAATAGACTTATGGTATCCTAAAATGGCGCCCGTCGCGATTGTGTGTACGCTTTTCTGACGCTAGTATAATTTGTTTCCAGGGAGCGTTATTAATGGGGTTTTTGCGAACAATAGTGTCTAGAAAGTCTTCATGATATTATCCCTTAATTAGCTCATAAATAGCCTAGAAAAGGCTTGAAACTCATGTTTGTTGCCGCCACGTTGTGAATGGGCTTGTGTAGTGCATCCTTCTTACAGCGGCGTGTTTCTGTTTAGTTGGCTGGCGCCCCGACATTCCTACGTCGTCGACCATGTCGTCAACTTTTATAACCGAAGGCGATTCGGAGACGTCTTCAGCAAATGATACCGTGATAATAATCGTAAACAATGAAAGCGGCAGTATTTCGATGGACGAAGAAACGTTGCAAAAGCTATTAGGTATATTCGTGTACTACTTAATCTTAAATTTTGCAATACTACATAGAGTGTTTCGTTACAGCTTCTGGTTCCGAAAATACTACAGTTAGTGTAGTTCAGTTAGCTGAGGATAATCTATCTGGAAATGCAGAAGAAATGCGTGCAGATGACGCGGGTAATCCTCAAGTTAACCTCACACTGGAAGGATTTTACACCCCTGGAATGGACCCCGAAACTCATACAGAAGCCTTGGAGCCCCAGCAATCATGTAGAATTATTTTTATTTATTTTGTCATTTTTTAACAAAAACCCAAATATTTCATTGAAATATTGTTTTAGCTGTTGATACCATAGACCCTTTCTTGAACATCGATCAAGAGGAAATCGAGAAAATCGCACATGCGTTGCAGTCGGACCAAGCTGGTCATATCTTGGCTGGTTCTCTTACAGATATGCTCGACAATGATTCCCAGTCGGAAGTTCTTTGCTTGCTGGATAGGAGTTGCGAAGACGCACATGGTAAGCCTTTGAAAATAAAGCATTTCAGTTGCATTCCCTAGTCTATCAATTATTTTATTTAGTTAACGTTACGTTTTTTTTATAATGTAGTGTTTCTACTACATCTGTGTGTCTATAGAAATTATATTTCAATTTTTAAAATACCTGTCAATTTATTACTATTATTATTTAGATCCCCACGCGGAGATAGTATCTGCCATAAATATGGAGCACTCGTACTCCATTGTCCCTCCCCAACGAGTACAGACCATATACTCTATGAATCCGACCACCAGCTTGTCAGATCGCAGCGACACGGACGATGGCAGAACACCTAGCCCTGCTAGTAGTAGCCGAAACTCGTTGCGAGACAATTCCTCGTTAAGAGCGCCTTCTCCCAAGCGCAGATCACAGCGCCAAATTGAGAAGATTGAGAAAGAACAGCTGGAAAAAATTCGTGCCGAAAACGAGGAGATGCTTAAGAAAGAGAAAGAGGAAATGAAGAAGCAGCAGGAAGAGCAGCTCGTGGGTGATCAGCTCAAAGAAGCGCCCCCAATCCCTGAAGATATTAAACCTCCATCAGGTAAAAATAATTGGAATTTTTAACTCATTTTTTACTCTTTTTTGAATACTCAGATCGCGTTCCCACGCCGCCAGCAAAAATGTCGCCAGTTGCTGATGAGCCAAAGAAACCGCCTCCTACTCGAATGGCGGAAATTCGTCAAGCGATGCAGGAACAGATACTGGCGATGGATCCTTTGGGCAAAAAGGCCACAACCGTCTCGAAATCTCTTCCCTCGCCTAACAAAACACAAGCACAGGGGCACAATGGACAGGAAAACCCTACAGTTGTCAGTTCTGTGGACCCTACGCCCTCACCTACCACTCCTCTGTTGTCTGAGGCTGGTAGAAAATCTTACCCGAAACGTGAAAACCGAAAGCCTCCGCCCCACTTACGAGACGTTTTACTCGGTCCTTCGCTGTTTTCGACGCCAGATGTCATGCGTGTCGTGGGCAATAACGTGGCACCACCCGAAAAGAAGTCTAAAACCGAAACGATGAAAAAAAGCGCAAGTTTGGATGAACATGATGCGTTGGCCGAATTGGCAGCTAGCTTTGAAGCTACTGGAAACGTTCCGGAGCCAGAAACAAGCATAAAAGTCATCAAGAACATGAAACCTGTCAAACCTGAACCCGGACAGGTGAAAGTCCAAGAAGAGGACGACGATGAAGAGTCTGGAAGTGAGCAAAGCTGGAATTCTGAGGACGACCCTGATCGTTTATGGTGTATCTGCCGTAAACCACACAATAACCGCTTTATGATCTGCTGCGATAAATGCGAAGACTGGTTTCATGGAAAATGCGTTGGTTTGACTCGCCAAATGGGTAAAATTTTATTTATAGTATAATTTTCAAGTAGCTTGTCGGTTAGTTCGTTCCGTCTATTTTTAGTTATTTATTTTTTTACTAGGGAAGGAAATGGAAGCGAGGGGAATCGAGTGGGTGTGTCCTAAGTGCAAGGCCCAGTCAGCTGCCAGAAAAGTGGAGCGAAAAAATTCGCATGTTTCAATTCCGGAGACCAAACCGGAACTTGAAGAGGTGAGAAAAATATATTAAAACTTTTTTGATTCATCAATAATTTTGGTACTTTTATAGGAATCCAGTACTATGAAGTGCATAATTAGTGGGTGTGCTAATGAGGCTCGGCCTAATAGTATCTATTGCAGCGATCAATGCATTATGCAACATGCCAAAGAATCGCTCGCGCTTTATAGCAAAGATAATACTGAAAAGGAGCAAAATGCTGTAAAAGACGAAACAAAGGAGGGTCATACCGAGATGGAGACAAAGAAGAGCGGATCAGAGTCAATCAAACCGCAGAGTTTTTATCGTAAAAGCTCCCCAACGCCTCAGACCAAGGCTTCGCCTGCATCTTCCCTACATGTAACGCGAAAAATTATTGTCCTGCAAGAATTGCCCAATGTGAAAGGTAAAGGGATAGGAGGAGGATCTCTTGAGGAAATGGCTGTTATGGTTTATGAACGCAAGTCGGGCAAAATTCTCCAAGGTAAGTCGTTTACGCGGTTTTCGCATGTTTGTAGTGCTTTAATTGGTTGGTTGTAGGCAATTTGGCTCCAAAATTGTCAAATTTGGAAACATGGTTGAAGGAGCATCCTACATTTGAAGTCCTTAAGCCTGGAATGATACCTAAAACAAAGGAGAGAGTGGAAAAGCCCACACCTGTTAAGTAAAGTGTTCCTGTTGCGTCTGCAAATTTTTTTTTAGACGCGCTTTTAAAAATATTCGTGTTGTTAGGAAACGGAAAGATCCACCCAAGCCTGTAGTGACGGTGGAAAAGAAGGAGAAGAAAGCGACGGGACCAGAAGTGATGCGTTCGAGTGTGAGAACGTCTTTGAAAGACGCTTTGTATGGACGGGCAAAAGAGGCTGCAGATATCACGTTGAACGAGCAAGAAATTTCAGATCTGGCGGCGAAGATTGAGGAAGAATTGTACTCATATTTTGGAGATTTGAACCTCAAGTACAAGTCCAAGTACAGGTGAGTTTGGCTTTGTTAAAAATATTACGATTTTTGACTTACGTTGGGCTTAGGAGCTTGACTTTTAATATCCGTGACGTAAAGAACGAAGGACTTTTCCGGAAGATTCTCAAAGGAGAAATGAAGCCCAAACAACTGGTGCGCATGTCACCGGAGGATTTGGCCTCCCAGGAATTGGCCCAGTGGCGAGAAAGAGAAACTAAACACGTAAGACACAGAAAAGTTTTATATTAAGCAGTTTTAACTACGTTTTTGTGTAGCAATTGGAGATTATCCAAAAAACGGAACTGGAATCGCTTTCATTAGCCAATAAATACATTTTGAAGACACACAAAGGCGAGGAAGTGATTGAAAATGATGATGCATTGAAGTCACTTGGTAAATATACTTTCTTTGTCTTAAATGTAATTGTAGTTTCATATGTTAGAATATTTAATTGAGGAAATTCGTGTCTCCTTGTGTTCCAGAATCGGCCCAGAAAGAGTTACCAGGACTTTCAATGCTAGAAGACGCAACTTCCCAGCACAAATCCCATCTCTTTGATCTCAATTGCCAAATTTGCGCTGGAAAAGTGAAAGAAGCGGACTACTTTCCTAAAGTAAATCGATTTTTTTATATATTATATAAATTGTCCCTCTAGAAGTGAATTTACAACGTGTAATAAATTATATCTTAACTTTCTAGCCGGAGAAAGAAAGCAAAGATGCTAAGGACAAAGACCGTCATTCCAAGTCGAAGGAGAAACATCGGAGCAGCAGTAGTAGTAGCAGCAAGAAGGATGATCGTCACCGTGGTGAAGACAAACATAGGAGAAGCTCTTCCTCTTTGTCCAAGGACTTGAAAGATTCTAAAGAAAAGGATAGGGAACGAAAACACAAAGATAGGCATAAGGATAAAGGAAGGGAAAAGCGGTTGGAAAGATCGAGTTCTACGACATCTTCCGCAAGCGACAAGAGTAAGTCGCTGCAGGACAAAAATACCAAGGAAGAGCAAGAAAAAGAGAAACCGAAACACGTGGAAATCAAAGAAACCGATTCGAGTAAGAAAAAAGAATTGGATAAAAAGGGGGTCAAATTCGCTGAAAAGGAGGGAGATGATGAAACGACCATTCAAACAGATCAAGAAGCAGAATCCAAGCCAATTATTACGACTCATGAAGAACCAACTTCCACGGTTGTTATTAGGTATGTATTATCGTATTTACACGTTGATTTTTCTCTATTATTATTATTATGGGGGTTTAATTACGTAATTAATAAAAGTGGTGAGAGAGAGAAGGGGTTGGGGGCGGGGCCAATGCGTGCAGGTGTGTTGGTTGTGGCTCCAATAAAGGCAGCACTACCATCATTCATGAACTTCGTTATTCTACTTCGAATATTTTATTTGAGAGAGAGAGAGAGAGATTTTATGGCTTCTGTGTTGAAAAGTTCTGTGTCGATTAAAAAATTCGGTTATAAACGGTCCAAACCACCTGGGATCGTGTGCAAGGGGGAGTTTCTGAAGGGCAGCGGGAGATTTGAACCTTGAATTTCTCACGAACATCGTTGATAAAGGTCTGAAAAGGAAAAGATTACAAGTTAACGTGTGGGGTTTTATATTATTCTAGTACTCCGGAGCAGAGTCCTGTGGTTCTGTCGCCTAAACTTGGCCCGACCTCCGCTGTATGGAAGGGTAATATCGTAAGCTCCGAATCGGGCAAGTTTCACGTTTTGGGCTTCGAGGTAAGGACAGTTTTCGAGAGGTCTGTAGGAAGAAACCTATCTGAAGGGGCATTTTTTGGTTAAATCACGCAGGTTTCGGGCCTTTTGGATAAATTGCCGTCTGAGTTGCCCGAATCGTTGGACGTCATTGGCCGCATTAAGCCCACCATGGCTTGGGATTACGTCAGGCAGACAAAGCGAGTCGGCACGAGGGTAATTAAATCACTTCCTATCTAAAAACTAAATTTAATCCTTAATTGAATTGAAGTAGTTATTAATTTGGGGTATTTATATTTTTTTTAAACAAAAATTAGGATGTGGTCGTTTTGAGGTTTTTGCCCACTACGGATATGGACAAGAAGAACTTTAATGCCTTCAACTACTATTTGACGAAATGCGACAGGTAATATTCCGCTTTATGGAAGTCTGTCGGGGAAAATACCATGAATTGTTTTCGATTTTGAAACTAATTTTGGATGGTTTAGATTGGGAGTCATTGGGAACTTGCCGAAATCGGTGAAGGATTTTTATATTTTTCCATTGGCGCCAAACGATCCTATTCCTGCTGCACTTTTACCCTTCGAAGGCCCAGGTAAAAATTAATAAAGTAATAAAGGCGAATTTTGCATTGATTTTTCTGGATTTATTTGAAAAGGTTTAGAAGTCGATCGCCCCGTCATGCTTCTAGGCGTAATTATCCGATCAAAACGCAAAAGACCGTTGGAACGCACTTCGCGTTTCAAATCTAAAGGTAAAAATTAAACCTGAAGTATGAGTTTTTAAAATATATATGTTTTTGTGTTTTAGAGGAACGAGCGGAAGTGATCCGGGCAGCTAAGTTATCCAAATTGGCAGATGAACCCTATGATCCCTCATCTCCTACGATCCACATCTCACCCATGTACAAACCCAGTAAACGGAAACTTGAAGCAGTGGACCGGCCCAACAGCAAAGTACCAAAAGAAGAGGTCGACGAGGAGCCCTACAGCCCGGGTCAACCTTTAGACGAAAGTAAGGAACCGGCAACGGACAACGGTCTAGAGGCGGGCAGTTCAAACGTGTTGAGCAACCAAGCGTCCATGTTGGAGGAACTCACCCGGAAAATCGAGGAAAACAAGCGTCAAATCCGTTCTATGAGCAGCGCCCTCATGCCTGATACCTCGACCGTCTTTGCGGGCAGTAGTATAATTCCCGATACTTCTTCCTTACGTTCCCAAGCAGTTTCTTCAATTCCTGGACTGGGACAGGACACAGGGCCAGCAATTCCGGGTTTAGGGGGGATTACAGAAGAACCGTACAGTCCCTCGAACCAACGCTACACTCCTTCTCCGCCTCCACCACCTAGAACCTCTGGAATGAACTCTTCTTTGCCTAATATCGCCTCGCACATCTCGATTCCCAGCAATCTGCAGGAAATCCTGAGCACGATCCAGAAAAAAGAACTGGAGCAGAAGCGAATCAATCTCAAATCAGACCCTATTGTGATGACGTATGGCTCTGCCGTAGATTTCGAAGAACAGGAGCAAAAAGAGGAGGCGATTAAGAAAAGAGTCGAGAATCTGGCAGCCAAAGACGTAGATATGCGCGTTTTACCGCGTTCTGGGATGACGCCATCCGTACATCCGCCGTTACTTGGCTCACCTCGCCCGCAGCTCCAGCCTCCCATTATGTCAATGAGGACCGATATAGCTCCGCATTCTGCTAGTCAGCTCCCCCCAGTCTTGCCCCCGCCCCAGCAACAACAACATGCGGAACCGAGATATTGGCCCGTGGCGGCTGGAAGCTCCTCCCCAGCCGATAGCAAAGGCTTACGTGCGCTTTCCGATGCCGAGTTACTTGCTAAAGCTTTAGAAATGGAAAAAGCATTAACCACGCCCGCTCCAGCCCAGAAAAAGAAGAAAGGAAAAGGCGGGAAAGACAAACAACAACAACAACAAAGGCTAGAAACAAGGGGAAAGGAGAGTTATAACTCTCGTTCCTCGGATTACTCGCCAGCCAGAAGGGATAAAGAGCGAGACAGTCAGCGGGGCGGTCGAGGCAGGAGTAGCAGATGGGACCGGGATTGGGACCGCAGTCGGGATAATAACGAGTGGTCCGCGGATTGGACTGATCCGCGGATTGAAGTACAGAAGAATTTGTCACCTCAACATTTTCCATCGCAGAGAATGTCACCAAGAGTACAAGTAGCAGTAGCGTCTCCTGTTCAAGTCACAGTACCGCCCCCGGTATTTCTAACAGAAATACCATGCCCAGCTACTTTCAGCCAGCCAATCAGCGGTTTTCCCTTGCCGACGATTACTCCAACTGTACAAAATCTAACCGGAACACAGGATCTACCAAAGCCGGTAGCTACGGGGAGGTTTGTACCTGCGAAAGCTTTAGAACCTAAGGAAGAATCCGATGAAGAGGAACCGCCCCCACCGGGCGAGTGAATAACATCTTGCTGATCTTTTTTTAGTTTCGTAGTTTAGTGAGTGTTGGAGCTTATTGTGCGAGGAAGAGAATGAGTGCATTGAAATTGCTCTGAGTTATGTCTTTATGGAATGAAGTGGCTCGTGTTCCGTATATAATGGCATTATCAATTTTTTCTTTATGTTTTTCCTTTCCATTTTCTTAGGGAAGGGTAGCAAGAAAAAGTTAGTTTTGCTATTCGCTGTTTTATGTTGAGCGGTATCATGCAAATATCAGGAGGTTTGTTTGCTTTATTATACCTTACACATGTTGTGGAACAGACGTTTGTTTCTCCTGGCGATCTTGCAAGAAACTAAATTGGAGTAGTAAAGAAAGTTAAGGTAATTTTGAATTATTGTACTGCAGTTCTGTAGCTAAAAGTAAAAACTAATTAATTAAGAAACCAAGTTTTTGGTTTTAAGGTATAAATTTGATTTGATTCCTTCATCCTTTATTGTCGTTATTCTCGAGAATAGACTTGAACTGGTACTAAGAAACAATCGGAGCTTTTCTGCTTCATGAAATAAACTTGCTTTAATTAGAAGACTTTACCATGACGGCTGTGCACTGGTTCAGGAAAGGACTCCGGCTCCATGACAACCCTGCTTTGTTGGCGGCATTGCAAAAGGTGGTTATTTCAAACTTAATATGTTGAGTTCATATTTTAGTAGCTTATTTCTTTAATCTAGAAAGTGGAAGGGAAGCACCTGGAATTGCGACCGGTTTTCATTTTGGACCCTTGGTTCGCCAAACATGCGTGTGTGGGGCCGAATAGGTGGAGATTTTTGTTGCAAAGCCTGGGAAACCTCGATAGTTCTCTCAGGAACCTAGGGTCAAGGTAAAAATCATCTTTCCCTTAATATTGGGATCTATGTTACATTCTAACCTGGATTTCACGTTTGAAGGCTTTTCGTACTGAGAGGAAAGCCGGAAGAAGTGTTACCCACAATTATTAGCTCATGGAATGTGAAGTTGCTGACGTACGAAGTAGACACTGAGCCTTACGCTATACAGAGAGATGCTCAAATCGACAAATTAATGCTCCAGCACGAAGTTGAAGTGGTGAAAGAGGTTTCTCATACCTTATATGATATTAAAAAGTATTGTTATATATCTGCAAAAGATTGATTTAATTGATGTTCTCTGATTTAGGACTGTAGCAGCAAATGGTGGAAGTCCTCCTCTGACCTACCAAAAATTTTTGTCTGTAATTAACAAATTAGGAGCTCCAGAGTCAGCCTTAAATGCTCCTAAAGAACTGCCAGCTTCTTGCCAAACCAAAGAGCAGGATTCGAAGTGATTTTTTTCTCCGCATTTTTCTAGCTTTTTTTTTAATTATTACTTTTTAGATTCAACGTACCTACGTTAGAAGAAATGGAAATTGATACCAAGGGGTTAGGTCCTAACCTTTACGTTGGTGGGGAAGCAGAAGCTTTGAAACGCTTAAAGTTATATATGGCAAGAAAGGTAACAAGTCAAAATTGCCGTAAATGATGATACAATTATTCCACTCTTTTACAGGAATGGGTGTGCAAATTCAGCAAGCCAGATACTGCCCCAAATAGTCTTGAACCCAGCACTACCGTATTGAGTCCTTATTTAAAATTCGGCTGTCTTTCGCCTCGCCTCTTTTATGCCAGTTTGCAAGAAGTATAAAAGTTGCAAAAAGTATCTTGACAAGAACAAAACAAATTGGTTAGGTTGTCAAAGGAAATAAACATACAGCGCCTCCAGTTTCTCTCACAGGCCAATTATTGTGGCGAGAATTCTTTTATACGGTAGGCAGCGTCACTCCAAATTTTGACAAAATGGAAGGAAACGCACTGTCAAAGCAAATACCGTGGGATAATGATACAACATTGCTCGAAGCGTGGCGAGAAGTAGGTGCTTCGGAATGCTACGGTTTATTTTTAATTAATTTTTTTCAAATCACATTTTCTTTTAGGGAAAGACCGGTTATCCCTTTATCGACGCAATTATGACTCAGTTGCGCACAGAAGGCTGGATCCATCATTTGGCTAGACATGCGGTTGCTTGTTTTTTGACGCGCGGAGATTACTGGATTTCATGGGTGGAAGGAGCAAAGGTAAGAATAATAACTATTCTATATATAAAAAAGTAGTGATAAAATTTGAAATTTTCTTCGTGTGGTGTTTTGCCTTTAAAGGTTTTTGAGGAGTGGTTGCTAGATGCAGATTGGTTTCTCAATGCAGGTAATTGGATGTGGTTATCCGCATCTGCCTTCTTCCACCAGTATTACCGTGTTTATAGTCCGGTCGCTTTTGGCAAGAAAACAGATAAAGAGGGAGCGTACATTAAGTAAAATCACGTTGATAATTTGAATATTCTTTCTAAAAGATTAATTTAGGAAATATCTTCCTCAATTGAAGAAAATTCCCTCGGAGTACATTTACGAGCCTTGGAAAGCTCCGCTGAGTGTGCAAAAAGCAGCTAGTTGTATCATAGGCAACGACTACCCTGCACCCTTATTTAAACACGAAGACGTCCAAAAAAGGAATTTGGAAAGAATGGGTCAGGCATATGGCAAAGGAAAAGCTGCGGCAGAAAAACGCAAGACAGATTCATCCCCCAAGAAGCCCGGGATGAAAATTACTGCCTATTTCAAAAAGTGAATTTTGACGAGAAAGGGCTGTATGTTACACAAAGACATTCTCAGGAATATTAATACATTCTTCTTTTTCTACAAAACGAAGTATAAACACAAATATGATGTTAACCAATTTACACCCTTCAAAGGACTAAAAGTAGAAGGAATTATTGTAACGGAATGGAGGTTTAAGAACAGCAGGCAGGACTCGTTTGGATTTTCTAAGCTTGCTGATCTCCACTCTCGGATTTCTGCCTTTCTTGCGACAACAGCTGTCGAGTTTCGCGGCTAGATTTAAGCAATTCTTGGGCTTCTTCGTAAATTCTGTCAACTTTGGGTTCAAACGCGCTCAAAATGGTGTCCAGCATATCCAACTGGCGACTCACAACAGCCAAAGCTTGATTGAAAAAGGATAAAGAAGATTACATAAACCTTTCATTAAGATTAAAAAGTATCGTGAGCTATATACCTTCGGTGCCTTCTTCGGTGAATTCGTCCGTTTCTTCTTCCAACTCGTACTCAACTACATCCTCAATCTCGTTGTGACTGCTGTCTTCCTCCATTTGTTCACTGTCATTTGGTGAATTTCCCTCCTTGTCTGGGGCGAATTTTCCCAAGTTTGCCATCCTTTTATAATCTTGTTTTCGTTTATGAGAAAAGCACGTGACGTGTACGTAAAACGCGAAATGGTAAAATGCGAAATGATCCTGAGGAACTACGCAAGCGAAACCCCGCGAACGTGATAAAATGCAACCTACAACTTGAAGGAAATTGCGTGGGAAATTGTACACTAAATTTCCATGTAGTACTTAAAAAATACAAGAAATACAAAAATAATAATAGTAATTATATCTTAACCTACCCTACACTATTAAACGAATTTTAGGATAAACATAATTTTAATGTCGTTCAATACACTTTAGTATTTTAAATAATTTAACATAATAAATTCCTCAGTTAGACATCTTCAACACTCCTCAAGTTGAGTTAAAACATTCCCATTTTATTTTTGTTGTCAGTTAAACGATAGGTTATTGTGACCCTTCCCTGTTTACTTGGGCAATCCGCACAAAACCCGAGCGTGGTTGCCACGTGGCATTTCCTTCCCTAGGCTGTTTCCGCGGTTTTAGGGGTTGGGTGCTGAAAAGCACTCCGTCTTTCCTGCCCGAGGGCTGTGGCGCTTTTTATGCAGAAGGGTACTGAGAATGTACGGAAAAGGGAATTGGTTGCCTCGGAGAGGAAATGTAAGGAAATACGTAGTGTATGCAGAAAATCGCATGAACTCATTTTGTACTAACCTAATCTAACCTAGCCTAGCTAACCCAACCTAACTAACCTAACCTAACTAAACTAACCTAACCTAACTAAACTAACCTAACCTAACCTAACTAACCTAACCTAACTAACCTAACCTAACTAACCTAACCTAACTAACCTAACCTAACTAACCTAACCTAACTAACCTAACTAATCTAACCTAACCTAACTATCTAACCTAACCTAACTAATCTAACCTAACCTAACTAATCTAACCTAACCTAACTAGCCTAACCTAACCTAATCCGGCAGTAAAAAGTCATCCAATGAAGACGTACACAACACGCTACCTTGAAGGAGCGAAAAACAATTAAGGCCACGGTATACTCCAACCTCTTACGGCGCTATAGCATGGCAAACTTTGATTTGAAAAATCTAAATCTGTGTGCATTGTAATGAAACCAAATTTTGAAACAATGCGTGTGAGGTATAAATCTAGGGAATGATGGTCGTACTTTATTTTTTTTTATTCTGTACATTTTTTAATCTATGTTAAAAGTTCTGAAAATCTTAAATAAATCATATATCAAAATTATACGACCACGATTCCCTAGGTTTTATTATTTAAAAAATTTCAAACAGGAACTTTTAAATTATCTCTTTCTGTTTATTTTAAAAACTGTTTCTAAGTTTATGAAATTCGGATGAGAAATTGTGCTGCCACTCAGAAAATAACGGTCAGGCAGGAAAATGCATAGCTTGTGCTGAACTCAAGAATGAGCATGAAGAACTCAAGCATGAAAAGGAGAAGACCGTAAAAGTAGGGGGAAGGATATGACAAGTCACTAATTGGATTTGCTCGAGCCTAGGGCACAAATACTTTATGGCGTTTTACCCTTTTCTTTTATTCTGAATTATTTTGTCTTGTGGCAACTGGCAACTAGGATTTTTTACGCACTGCTACAACTCTTACGAACTGTTTATAGGCCGAATTGAATTGAAGGGCAAATTATTTTTCTTAAAGGGGGAGTAAGGTCCGAAAAAAGAAAAAAACATGTTATAGAGGAGACCAAATGAAGTGTTCTGGCTGAAGAACCCCTATATCAATTATGCATATTAACCGAGTAATTAATTATTTAGCGGTTTAAGCTCCGCCCCTTTCCTCCAAAATTCAAATTTTCCCATCCTTATAACATGGGAGGACAGTTGGCCGGAGAGCTAGCGCCGTTACCTATTAGCGCATTCAAAATCGGACCTTCGATTTATAGGGAAGGCACCATTATCTTTTTTTTGAATGCTCAAGGTAGTCCGTAGGTGCTTTGGATAATTTACAAGCTCGATCACAAAAAACTGACTTTTTCTTCGCGCCATCGCGCGATCGCCGTAGCTTGCCGTCTTGCCGGGCCGAGACCCGCGCCTGAGAGCCTTTGGGCAAGTTTCGGGTCGGCTTCGCAGTCGAGAGCCCATCCTCTGGCAATGGGACCGCGCGAGGCGGCTCTGACTTTGCGGGTAACGCTTGCTTCATGGCGTACAGCGGAGCCCGCACGTCGCGGAAATTTGAAAATTACACGTGCCTAAGCGTAGTCTTTCCAAACCGCGCGACACGTAGATGTGGGCTAGTTTGTTTCGTGTTGTAAGCTTTCTTAGTTCCGCATTTTAAATGTTGGCTTATATGAGGCTAGTTGCTATAACACGACGTTGTTTGTTTACAGTTTACAGGAAACAAGCATGGTAGTCTGTTATTCAGAGCTGTGACTTGTGTTTGAATTCGTAATTTATTCATCTGCCTGTTTGGTAACTAAAAAGGCTATAATTACCATAAACGTATCTTAGGTAAGTTTGTATCTTTCTCTTTATAAAGCCGGGCCTATAATAAGGATCGTTTACTTTCTGAAAATTAAGTGCTGAATGTTGCTGCACTGTCCGGGCCGTTTAGCGAGTTTCTCTTTCTCGTCCAATAAGCCTAAGATCTGTAGTCAACTTTTCTACAAATCGACCACCATGGCAAAAAACACGGTCAAATACCTTACCCAGACCGAAGCCATACAGGTAGACGAGGAACTGTTTAGCGACTGCCAGTTTAGCGTAGACCAGCTTATGGAACTCGCCGGATTAAGTTGCGCCACAGCGATTGCCAAAAAATATCACACCACAACTGATCCCAGAGTTTTGGTTTGTGTTGGCCCTGGGAATAACGGTGGCGACGGGTTGGTCTGCGCCCGACACTTGAAATTGTTTGGCTTCCTACCTGAGATTTTCTATCCCAAGCGTCCTTCCAAGCCTCTGTATCAAAATCTCACAAAACAATGCCAAATTATGGAAATTCCTCTCTTGGAGTCGTGTCCTTCTTTTTGCCATGTTGTAGATACTTATGATGTCGTTATCGATGCTTTGTTTGGTTTTAGTTTCAGACCCCCTGTCCGTACCGAGTTTGTAGAAGTATTGGAAGTGCTTAGCAAGTTAGAAACTGTCCCCATTTGCTCAATTGATATCCCGAGTGGCTGGCATGTGGAAAACGGTCCACCGCAAGAAGAAGGAATCCCGGCTATTAAGCCAGATATGTTAATTTCCTTAACGGCCCCTAAATTGTGTGCTAGGTACTTTTACGGAAGGTTCCATTACTTAGGCGGCCGGTTTGTGCCGCCTGGCCTAGAACGCAAATATGAGCTTAATCTCCCTCCTTATCCTGGCCAGGATTTGTGTCTTGAACTGAAGTAAAATAGAAAAGGATAGACAGCCCTTTTTGCTTGTGCTCACTATTATTGCGAGTGATACATGTTTTTTCTTTAACAAAATAAGAGGTTAATTTGATTGGGATATTGTAAATGGAATACATGTGAACGTATTCGTTATTCTTTCCTTTCTAATATTGTCTTGCTTTGAATATTAGGGTTTTTTAAATCTAAGAATTAGAAAGTCTAAGGTTGGGAATACGCGTGACGATGAGTAATATCAATTTGCGCGCCAACACCCCAAAGCAAAAGCTGTTTGAGACGTTTGAGGTCAATTCGGTCGATCAAAATAACATTAGGCTTTTGTTTCATTTTGCTTCCATAATCGACCACCATTTGACCCCGGGTGAATTTGCCTTGTAATTCCACCATTGCGTAATGAGTAGAGCTTTCCGTGATCAACATCGGGTCGATTACAGCAGCAGCTGGGACTTGATCGCATACCACCCAAGTTGAGTACACAGGTTTTTCTCGCAACTTACGGTTTTCGATGCGATTGAGTAATTCAACTTCTGGTGTTCCCAGTTTCCCAAATTCATTTTTGCGCCAATCCTGTTAAGTCAAAAACAACCACAATTAGGCTTAAAAAGCACTTAAAAGATTTTCAAGGAAAAGCTTATACCCAAGGGAGTTCTGCTCTGCGCAGGCAAAGTTCCCATGCTACGATAAACGTCTTGCATTCCACACTACGGAGAACGATATAGGCAGCTTCAGGATCGCAATGGAAATTAAATTCGGCGGATACGGTGATGTTTCCCACTCCTAAATAAATCATAGCCTTATTTCGTGACGAGGCAATAGCTCCCCTGATTGTGTTCTGTACCTTCCGTGTTGCCACCCATGATATATAGCTCCTTGATGTTTTTGCTGAAATTAGGGTCCATTCGCATAGCCATGGCAATGTTGGTCAGCGGACCGACCGCTACAATAGTAATTTCTCCTGCAGTCAAGTAAAATAAACTTCAGTTTATAGTCCTAATATTATTTATAGACAATATAAATGGGGATCTACCTGGGTTTCCGTTAACTAAAGTAAGCAAGGCATTTATAGCATGTTCTTTTTGAAGTAAGGCTAAATTGGGTTCAAATTCATGGGAAAGGTCGCCAAAACCATCCCAGCCATGAGAGGGGTTAAGCTGAAAGTACGGTTCTACCAAGGAAGCATGGGCTCCTTTGTAAACAGGAATATCCTGTTGAAAATATTAGTTTAATTGCTTTCAAACCTACGGACAGCTTTTACTTCCGACATGTTGACAACATTAAGGGTTCTGTAGATATTGGTAACCACATTATCCACTCCGGTGTTGCCTTGTACGGCAGTGATGGCTACAAGTTGTACGAGTTTTTCACGATGGGCCCTTAGAAGCGTAAAAAGTGCTACCGCGTCATCCAAGCCCACATCTGTATCAAAAATAACTTTCTTAGCCATGTTGTACAGGATACCGTTTGTAAAATTCGATTCTGTCCTCGGGATAAGACAAGAATGGACTGATGAGAAAGGGACGTTGATGTTTTGACCTTGTCCCTTCTGAAAAATGACCCCAATTCCGTGAATTTGTTTGAAGATTAGTAAAACAAAGAACTTTTTCAAGGATATAGTTTATGGCAGTTATAGGAAGAACAGTAGAATTTGATGCCGTTCACTGATGTTACATACGAATTTCAAGTGTTTCAGTTTACGTAAAGCAGTTTAATACAAAAGCTGGGATATGCAATAGATTGACTTCATCATTTCTGGATTTAAATTACTGAAGCAGAACCACTTTCTTTTGGCTTACTCATGCCCCAAAGAATCGTTTCTTTCAGGAGCTCAACGTCGATTTGTTCAACCAAGATAACGTTAGGTTTGAGCTTCGTATGGTTCCCGTAATCGACAACCATTTGTCCTCGGGTATGCTTCCCGTGAAGTTCCACCGTAGCGCGATAAGTTGAAGTCTTGGTCACAATCTGAGGCTGGAGGGCTACTGCTACGGCTAATTGATCACAAACCATCCATGTAGCGAAAAATGGAACCACTAACTTCCGGGCTTCGATTTTGTTGAGCAGCTTCACTTGTGGCGAATCCAAAGCTCCCAACACCTTAGTGCGCCAATCCTGAAAAAAAAAGCGTTGATGAACCTGACCTAGCTTAACATCTGTTCTTATCCTTACCAACTCAACAGGAGCCCGTTTTAGACTGAGTTCCCATGTTATCATGTACGTAGGACAAGCCACGTTTTCGAGAACAATGTGAGCCGCTTCGGCGTCAGCGTAAAAGTTAAATTCGGCTGACATGGAGATGTTTCCCATTCCTAGTCGAACAGCGAGGATTATTTGTGTTTCAGAAATCACGCATCCTGACCTTCAGTATTTCCTCCCATGATGAAAACTTCGGATAAGTTACCAGCAAACTCTCCGTCCATTCGCATAGCCAAAGCAATGTTGGTTAAGGCTCCCAATGCAATCAAAGTTATTTCTTGCGGATTTTCGCAGGTTAAACGTGTCAAGGCATTCACAGCGTGCTCTTTTTGGAGAAATGATGTATCAGGCTCCTCATCAAAAGTAGCGTCCCCGAATCCATCCCAACCATGAAATTGCTCCTTGTGGTCATACGGCACCACAAGTGACGTGTTAGCACCCCGGAAAACTGGTATCTGTCACACGTTCAAATGAAAAAGATACTTGGTAGCTATAAAAAAGTACGGTACTTACTACTCTCTCCATTTTAACAGTTTCCAAGCAAATAAATATATTTCGAACGACATTGTCCACTAAGGTGTTTCCTTGCACGGCGGTAATGGCTAGAATTTCCACAAGTTGCTCTTGGTGGGCTTTAAGAAGCATAAACAAAGCCACAGCGTCGTCCAGACCTACGTCAGTATCAATGATTACTTTTTTGGGAGCCATAATCTGCGTTTCTGCGTTAAGAAGACTTGCGTGAATGGCGGTTGCTACTCGTTTGAGACCGAAGTTTGCGGTAACAATGAAAAAGATTCAAGCTCCAACAGTGAAAACTATAACAGTGAATTTGAAAGGAGAGAAACTCTACGCATCATAATCAGGTTTCGTTTCAACTTTCTTTTACTCTTCTGGAAAAAAAAGTCATTCGTATTCACTTGCGTACATACCTACTTATGAGAAAGTGAAAGCAGACTGTTGTGATAGAAATTAACTTTTAGTTTGGTACACGTAACAGGCTTATCCTTCTGAATAAATTATTTACGTTTATTGCTCGAATGATGTTAAAAGGGTTATCTGAAACATTTGAGGTTAGCGGCTTATCTTCCCCGTATACAGTTAACAGCAGTCTTGCTAGTGAAAACGTCTTGCTTATGGGAGAAGTGTTTGTGACGATTCAAATTCTCTCCCGATTGTACTAATATTAAATTTTGAGTGCTGGTCGCATTAGGCGTCTTTCTAAAATTACTCCTATTCCTTGTTTTATGATGAAACTAACCGATTATCCTTTTCAAGGTAAAAGTATAGTTTATTGCAGTGGAGGAAAAAAAATCAGACAATTAAGTCATGTTGCATACAAGCACCGGTTTTAATTTGTGGGTAAGCATTTACAAACATGGTTTTGCAATTCAACACTATAGCTTTTGAGCTTCGTTAGCTCATCATTACTCGGTTTCTGTTAGGTTACTCATACCTTGAAAAATCATGGACTTCACCAGCTCAACGTTGACTTGTTCCACCAGAATCACGTTGGGTTTCAGCTTCGCTTTGTTCGCATAATCGATTACCATTTGCCCCCTTGTATGCTTCCCATGGATTTCCACAGAAGCACGGTAAGTGGACGTTTTGGTCATAATTCGGCGTTCAAGCGTCGCCGCCACGGCCAGTTGATCGCATACAACCCACGTAGTGGATACCGGGACCATTAGTCTTTTTGTTTCAACTTTATTCAGCAGTTTCACTTGCGGTGAATCCAAAGTTCCCAGTACTTGATTACGCCAGTTCTATAACCAACGTATATAACGTATATTAATGTCGCATTTTGGCACGTTAGGCATGTACGTACCCATTCCACTGGAACGCGTTTTAGGCAGAGCTCCCATGTTATAATATAAGTAGGACAGGCCACATTTTCTAACACAATATGAGCCGCTTCAGCGTCAACGTAGAAGTTAAATTCAGCTGACGTGGTAATATTTCCGAGTCCTACTCGAAATGCGAAGATTAATCAAGTCTAATGAGATCACGCGTTTGAACCTTCGGTGTTGCCTCCCATCATGAATATTTCGAATATGTTTTCAGCAAAATCTTCATCCATTCGCATAGCCAAAGCGATGTTAGTCAAGGCTCCTACAACTATTAAGGTTATTTTTTTAGGGTTTTCTTGAACTAAACGTGTTAGGGCATTGACAGCGTGTTCGTCTTGGAGCGGAGAAATGTCAGGCTCTTTATCGAAAATGACATCCCCAAATCCGTCCCAGCCATGGAATTGTTCCGAGTTGTCGTAAGGAAATACTAAGGACTTACTGGCCCCCCTGAAAACTGGAATCTATGATAAATTGCAAAAAAAAAGTAGTATTAAACAAGAGTATATAGACATAATAATTAAAAAAAACTGTACTTCATTTTGCATTTCCATTGTTTCCAAGCAAACAAAGATGTTGCGAACTACATTGTCTAGTCGGGCGTTCCCTTGCACGGCAGTGATGGCCACAATTTCCACTTGCTGCTCTTGGTGAGCTTTGAGTAGCATCAGCAGGGCCACGGCGTCGTCCAAACCGACGTCTGTATCGATAATCACTTTCTTCGGAGACATATTTGTTTTCTTGATTTGTCTCAGTCCGTTCGGAGACTAGCAACGCATACTCATTGCGTTTCATTTAAAAGGCTCTGTAACGAAAGAGTATTAACCTGACGAATTTGTAAGGAAGTGGTACATCCTGGAAGCGAAAAAAACAACGTATGCGGTCAGATATATGCGGTCAGATGTTGAATAGCTTACTGGAAAAGATTTAGCAAGAATATTTTAGTCGTTTTCGGTTTTGTATGGATAGGTTTACTGCTTTCGGATTGAAAATATTTCCTCATACAATAGCCGTTTAGAACAAATTTATCAACGGAGCTCAACGTCACAAGTTTGTGACCCAACACCCCAAAGTAAAAGTTGTTTAAGACGTTCGTTGTCAATGCGGTCAACCAATATGACATTAGGCTTTTCTTTCAAAATGTTCCCGTAGTCGACTATCATCTGACCACGGGTGAATTTGCCTTGGAGTTCAACCATTGCGTAATGAGTGGAGCTTTCCGTTATAAGAGTTGGATCAATGGCAGCACCAGCGGCGATCTGATCGCAGACAACCCATGTTGGGAAGATAGGTTTAACTTCCAAATCACGCTTTTCGATGAGATTTAATAACTTGACTTCTGGCGTTCCCAGTTTTCCCATATCATTTACACGCCAATCCTGAGATAAATAAACGTCAGTTTTATAACGCGCTTTTAGCCTTCAACGTTAACTTCAGTTACCCAAGATATTTCTGCTCTTTTGTAGCAAAGCTCCCATGCTACTATATACGTTTTGCAATTCACACTCCGAAGAACAATGTAGGCAGCTTCAGGATCGCAATGGAAGTTAAATTCCGCTGACACGGTGATGTTTCCCACTCCTGAATACATGCAGCTTTATTTTCCCGATAAGGCAACAGCAAGCTAGTTGATTATAGTCTGTACCTTCCGTGTTGCCGCCCATGATATACAGTTCCTTGATATTTTTACTAAAATCAGGGTCCATTCGCATAGCCAAAGCAATGTTGGTCAGTGGTCCGACAGCTATGATAGTTATCTCTCCTGAAGATATAAACAAGTAAAGCTAGAATTCTTCTGCAGACTTCATCGTCTAAGTTGAGACAGACTTCGTTAACGTTTACCATGATTTTCTTTTACTAATCTGACTAGGGCATTTACGGCATGTTCTTTCTGAAGCAACTTCAGATTTGGTTCTGTTTCATGTGATACGTCACCAAATCCATCCCAGCCATGAAATGGGTCAAGGTGAATGTACGGTTCTACTAAGGAAGCATGGGCTCCCTTGTAAACGGCTATGTCCTATTTTAAAATATTAATTTAGTGCTTTTAAATCCCGTGAACAGTGTTTACTTCCGACATATTGACCACATGAAGCGTTCTGTAGACATTGGTAACCACATTATCCACTCCGGTGTTGCCTTGAACGGCAGTGATTGCTACAAGTTCTATGAGTTTTTCACGGTGTGCTCGTAAGAGCATGAATAGGGCCACAGCGTCGTCTAGACCCACATCCGTGTCAAAAATAACTTTTTTCGGAGCCATGCTGGGCACAGTGGCAGTAAGTAAGCAACTCGTAGTACACACACAGGTTCGAGCAGCCAGGAAGAACTGTTTTACAGTACCAGGAGCCAAAACGCAGACGCTAGGGATTATTATCTCGTCTGTAGCTTTTATCTTTCAGAACATGGCAATACGTTAACTTTACTAAGGCTTCCCAAGACAAACTATAGTGGATTATATGCTATACCGATATGTTACGCTGAGAGCCTTTAACATAGATTATAAGTGTTTAGCATAGATTAGAACAAACGTCTCTATTATACCTATTCAAGTATATATCTTTATTTTGTAGGATTTAATGCAGCGCACAACATTTTCTTACAAAACACTTAATGTAGTTGAATTATTCCTTGACATGCATCCTAATGCTAAATTATTTTTTTTCAAATTAATTTTTCAACTTCAGTTTATGAAATTTCGGAATCGAAACCAAGATCCTTGCTGCTACTATAGTGCTTTCCTGTGAAGTGAAAAACAATCTTGTTTTGATTTGGTGTTACATTACATATATATAGAGAAAAACGCATTATGGAATCCCTAAATGTATGTCACATTTTCCCCCGTAAATACTTTCGGGGGAACGGCAAGTCTGTGAAACCAACAAGCCGCATAACCCATAGACCGGCTTGAACCCGCTGGGACCAATAAGGTGTTCCGAAAGCTCTAATTAGAATTTTTTTTTTTTTACCCTGGAGCCAATTTTTGGTTCTTCACCGAAAAGGGGAGTGGCATCCTTTCGAGCTGGAATGGTTTCATTAAAAGGAAAGTAAGTTTTATGGTTGGTTTAAGTGAGCATATAAATTTACTTGTTCTGGATGAATGCCCCTTCAGTCTACTTTTTATGCTATCAGAGTTATTAACATAAAAGCGAGCGACTTACAATCGTCACAAAACTCCAGTTTTCCCTTTCGCCTATTCTTATCGCATTGGAGGTTGTATTTCGAAGGCCAGCGATCTTACTTTTCGCTCATAAAAAATTGGACCCGCTTGTAAACGGTCAATCCATTCGTATTTTAAGAAATCAATTCAGTATAGAAGATTTGTTACATAATTGTTAGTTCTACCAGGGGGTTGCCTGTTCGCATCTGACCTAGGTCAGGTCTGGCTAGGTCATGTTGTAGAAAGTCAGTCGAGAGCAGGAGAGTCGAAAAGGCGCAAGCAAGAGAGTCACGTAGCAGAGTGGTAGTCGAATTCAAGTGTTATTTGGACCGTTATTATTCTTAGCAAAAGTGTACGAGTGCTTTATACTTTGTACGTTAAATAAAGGAACATTCCGTTATTAACATAATATAGTTATGTCTTGTACTTATATTCACCTACTTGCAATATCGATTACGGGTACGAGTCAAAACGGCCCATTTACAAAACGGCCAGGCCCTGGTCAAAAACGGACAGCCCGGCTACCAAAACGGCCAAGTTTTTTTTTTGATTATTGCTTAAATTGTGCTGTATGATAATTTAGGGAAATTTAAGGTAAATAAGATGTGAAAGCGTATATTCGTAGTTGTTATATTCGTAGTTATATTCGTGTGCTAGTATGAACTAGCACACGGTGTGTAAATTGTACTATTTTATAATTTAGGTACATGTACAGTATAGTACAAAGGAATTAGAACAGTTGTTCGTGTCAGCCTTCCACTGTTAAAGAAATACCAAAAATAAATACCGTAAATAAGTAAGTATATCACACCGCGGGCTGTATACCCTAGCACAGGGGTGTCCAACCCTATCTTCAATTCGCCAACGCGAATTGACGAAATGGCGAATTGACGAAAAATGTTGGCGAATTGGCTGTTCCAAAAAAATTACAGACAAACCTTGTGAAAAAGATTTTAATTTCGTACATTCAAACGGTGAATCTCTTTTAGCACTCTCGACCTGTTCCTTGGGCTGCAGCGCTGAACGAAAAACTTTTACTGGCAGAACCATTCTAAGTTTTGCGTTGCAACGATTTGGCGAATTGTAGTGTGTTGGCGAAATTGGCAAATTTGGGGGGCATTTTCAGGTGTTGGCGAATTGGAACCCCGATTCGCCAACACGTTGGCGAATCGAAAAAAATGGTTGGACACCCCTGCCCTAGCGCATCGCCTTAGCAATCCGTTTACATCGATTGCTCCTTCACTATATTCCTCAAATGATTTTTTCAGTTTACAGTCCCTACAGCTTTAATTTAAAATTGTCCTTTCCTTTGTATTGTACATGTACCTAAATTATAAAGTACAATTTACACACCGTGTGCTAGTTCATATACAACAACGTAAGAAAAACTACGAATATACGCTTCACAACTTATTTACCTTAAATTTCCCTAAATTATCATACAGCACAATTTAAGCAATAATTTAAAAAACTTGGCCGTTTTGGAATCCCGGGCTGGCCGTTTTGTAAATGGGCCGTTTTGACTCGTACCCTCGATTACTAATAAATCCTTTTGTAAAGCCCTTGTAAATACCGTACTAAAATGTATATAATATGTAATAGACAAAACACATAAAGTACTAATGCAAGCTATAAGCTTCTAATCATCTTACCACAGTAAAAAAAAATAGAAATTCGCCAGTTTAGAAAAGATACGATACAAGAAATACGAGAGATAATTACTAATTTTCTTGCGATTCAGGGTTCCAGCTTCAGATTTACTTGAACGAACAGCTTACCGTTTTGGAGCGTGATCTACACATAAACAAACAACAATGGAAATAAGTCCCCTTAGCATAATTTTAGTTGAAAATGGCACTAAAGGCGATCGACTTTTATTCCGTTATCCGTATGAGGTACAAAGCAAACCCAAAATAGCTTCAGCTGATCCAGGTAGATAGGTTCGTTATTTTAGACGATATGGTACAATCTAGCTGTTACCGTATAGGGAAAAGAAAAAATCCATTCGGTGTCGTTATTTCTGAAGATTTAAATAATGCTCCGCCGTCACTTTCAGCATCTTCGGGTACAAGCTTATGCGATTTTCCCAGCAAAGTATGACAGTCTGACTGCAATTAAACACATAAAATGTTCTGATTACCTAATTTAGGTTATGTCAAACTTATTTGCGGTGAAATCCGTCCTTTGCGATACAAAATTTGAGCTCAAAATCAATGATATTCGCTTTGTTGGCTATCCTCTGCTCCTACAAAATTCCAGTAAAGCCACCACACAACGGTCCGAAGACTCTACCATAATACTCTTCAACATAGTGTTCGCATTAAAGGTAACCTATATTAAAGTAAACACTTATATATCTGATTCCTAACTTAAATAGGCTACCGCTACACATTCCGTTGTCAATTGTTATCATGAGCTCAGCCAGAAACTAGCTATTGCCATCCGGCACGAAGAAAACCGCTGCGAATACCTAAGTCAGGAAGCCAGAATTATGACTCTCGCCCAAGACGAGGTTGTCATGTCCCCCAAAGATCACCAAGAGTCTCCTTTCAACCTGATTCTCCAGAGAAGCCCGCTGGCTAGGGACCTAAAATCGGTCTACGATAGGTAGCACATTAGTTCTTTCCCTTTTTCAAGGATTCTATATCAACCTGATTAGTTTATGCGGCACCGGCTACGTTCAACTACGGATAAATCGTTGGATAGAAATTAGCTTTTGCTTACCCCAAAAGGTTCATCAGTTACATCATCCCCATACCCAAATCGACGTAAGTTAATTAATCCTTACCTTTTTAAGTAAACTGGTTCTAATCAAAATATTAGCCAAGGGCCATTTACGATTGCTTAAAAGCTCTAAGACCCTACCACGCTGTTCTTCTCCTTTTGGATAAAGAGGAAGTGCTTTCAAGATTGCCTCTGGATGCCTCCCCTGCTCTAAAACGCCTTATAGCCATATGTAGCCCGCTTAAAAGTTTGCAAACTCTGGCAGCTGATGCGGATTTAACATTAGCCCACGTATTTCAACTCGTGGGTCATTTACTCTACTGGGCCATGGCAACCGTCATCTACCCTTTATGCGATAGCAATGAATACGTGATATCGCCTACAGCCCCCATTTCTCCGTAGTGCCCCTCTTATATATCGCGAAGAAACTAATTATGTGTCTTAGGAACTCAAGCTTAGCCAAAAGGTTTGCGGATAAGTTTCGAGGCCATAATTTCGTTCACATGCTTTCCGAATTTTCCATGCCTGCGACTTTAAGTCAGAAACGTCACCCAATGGATACTTCCAGACAGCAAGTGAGCCCTAATTTCAATTTTTCATATCAGGAACAGACTTATAGAGGCAATGTAGGGAGAATTGGTTCAAATTGTGGTCTGGCTTTTGCAACACCGTATTCTAATGCAATTACACACGTATGTGCACTTAATGGTGGATACCAGTAATACTGCTTACGTTGACAAAAAGAGTGCAAACAAAATAACCATCAAAGTGACTCCCAATCCTTCGTCCAAAGGCAGTCGACAATCAACACCTGATGATTTGAGCAGCAGTCACGATTTCATACGAGTTCCTAGTGATAGTGACATGGCTTCAGGTAAATCGTACGCTTTTTAAAGTTAATTTTGGTTAAAAATTAAAAAAAAAATCTTCACCGTAGTGGGAAGCGATGAACTGACATCTAGTCCTCCCTCCAATCAAGGGCTTTCTGACAAAAACGTTCGACTTGCAGAGTTAAGCGAAATAGAAAGAGAAGCCGTCTTGGCTGTTCCCGCAGCGTCAAATCCAGACGACCTAAGACTATTCGCAAGGTGAGAAATATAAACTATAAGAAAATTGAGATTTACCACCTATTTGATAGGCTGTGTCCATATTTTATTGGTCTGCATCATTTAGAGGAAATAATGTACTTCGAAAATGTGCGTCGATCCCAGTTGCTGCAGTTGCTTGACAAATTCCGGTCTGTTTTAGTCACTTATAAGCACGAAGATGCCGCGAGCGCTATTTTCTACAAATACTGCAACTCAGCTTAACCTTTATGTTGTTAGGATGTATTATATTCCTCGTTAAAGTATAAAACAATAAAATTTACTAAAAAAGGAAGTTTTCTGGATTATTTTTCCGAAGACATAGTATGCATACAACTTTTCTTTAAAAACATTTCTCTCAAGACTGTAAAGGATTAGTTATCCAAGAACTAAAAAGCCTTTGCATTTTTAGTCGAATTCCGGAATTTCCAACATTCACAGTAGGAATGATTTTCCTTGGTGAAAAAAACTCCACGAATTCTTTCAATTCATTGAAGGAGGAATGCTCACTATAAGGTAGGCCTGTAGAAAACAAAGGTGTTAAAAAAGATTTATACCAAAAAATTACTCAGAAAACAAATTTACAATATAATAATAGCTTACCGACAAGTGACACATTTCCATATTGCCTGGGCCGTACATCACATAAACGCTTACTCTTCTCGTGTTCCCAACCAGTGGGTTTAAAGGCCAGCAATCCATCAAAATTGCCCTGTAAGCTCTCTAAGTATTTTGTCAGTTTCTAAAAAGAATGAAACGTGAGATTAAAAACTCGGCTGAGATAGGGAAACAAATTACTCGCTGATTAATCTCTCCAAGCTCAACAACATGGACCTTAGCTTCCATTCTGTTGTTCGTCAGCCGGTGAAGGATTTGCCGATCTCCTATGCATTGCAAATATTTTGTTTTGCGCGGATTGGCCCAAATCTTACAATTCAACGCAATGGCTATCTCCTTAAACACCTTTTCCTTCCCTATATTAAAAAAAAAATGAAAAGAGAGGTATATCAACAATTAACGACGTCCCAAATGAATTATTATAATAAATAAAATTAACGAAGGTGACACTATTATCGTCATACCTATGGCGTACGTGCCGCAGACAATTAAAGGCTTCGAGCGATTTTCACAAAACTCCAAGCTTAAGTTTACTGCTTTAGTCAGCACGATACGCTGTTTGGGAAAATCATACTGCTCTTGGCAAAACCTAAAAATAGAAAGTAAAACGTCATTTACTACAAAAAGCACATGGGAAGTTAACTGTCTTACGTAGTGTCCAAATAGACTTCATTCAAAGAATGTCTGTTTAAAACTGGACATTCCTTCATAGAAGTTTGGTAGCGAAAGTCGCCTACATGTAAAACAGATCTGCCATAAGGAAAACGGAACAAAAACATCACAGCTCCCGGACAACTATTCGAAAGGGACAAAAATAAACTCGTGAATACAAACAAACCAATTTATTCATAAAAGCTAACTGAAGGGAGTTCACTTACTGATTAGCGTCAACAGCAGTCACTTCCGCATCGTTAATAATAACAGGTGTATTTAATTCCAACACGAGCAATTGGGAATCCTTCAACCGAAAGAATTCCTTGACTAGATTTGCTGTATAAAAGAAAATAAACAGATAAGTTACTGTTTCCCACAGACAAAAATACGCTTCATTGTTAAATTACCTGTGATACGGCTGCAAACCACTTGCTTGTTAATGGATCTGTTCAATCCTCTGTAATGATCACTATGAAAGTGCGTCAGAAAGTAGTGTGTAACCCCTTCGATCTTTCCGTACGAAAAAGCATCGACGACAAAACTCGTATCTAAAAAACCCAACAATCTGAGATCTTGTTGTAATTTAGCTAAGATTCAATGATTTTACCTGTAATTCGTTTGTAAAACGGGCATTCGTACGAAGGCTGTTTATCTGCATCCAGAGGATTGGATATAGCTCGTAAATCCGGACGTTTTTTCATTTTAGCCATCAAGGGTCCCCAAGCCACAGCTGCTTTGACTCGAGTTACTTTGTCGATTATTTGACAACAATCTTCGCTAGTGACGTCACTCTGAACTCCTTTGTTTGTGACTTCCACAACCTCCTTACGGGTCACGTAGTTAAGTAAGCTTTGTTGGCCTTTAGCTACTTCTGACTTCTTTTCAGACAGTCTCGAAGTCGATTTGTTAGCCAGGTTAACTTGTGAGGTTTGCAATAGCTGCTTTCCTTTATTAACCCGCTTTTCATCTCCCGCTAAGGGAACTACGCCTTCTTCGATTCCAATGGTGTCATTATTGGAGGTAATTGGAGGAGACGGCCAGGGCTCAGTGGATATATTCGAGATACCTACGTCGGGCAAGTCATCTTTGATAGGGGAAGGCGTACGGTTTCGAGCAAGCCAATGTTCTACAATAGCTCTGTCGAATGCAGGCGGCTCACTTTCAATTTTGTCGTCTTCTTCTGAGCTGGGCAACGTAATGGATTCAATTGAGTGAGCGGCAGGGCGTCGTGGAGGTATTTGGCTCGACCTAGGGCAGTCCATGCTAGAATTCTGAGGCTGCATTGACTTTCGGATAATAGGCCGTTTGGATTTTTGCGAAGTACGTAAATCAAAGGATTCTTCGATAATCGGAGGGCTCGATTCTGAAGACTTTGACTTTTTCCCAGCCTCGGGGCCATCTTCGTCCAAATTTCCCAGTATTAGCTTTCGTTTGGCACTTTCGACCGACTGGACACTTGAATGCTCTTCCCGGATTGGAGAGGAGAGAGCTGACTTGAAACTTGTGGTGGTATGAGTTTTCAGCGGTGATTGGTTAGGCAAAGGAGTCTTAAAATCATTTGGAAGTACCGGTTGCGGTTCTGGTGTTCTACTGTTAGTTTCAAATGGACTTGTAGTACAAGAAATTGGACCTGATTCTTGTATGACTTGGTTCTGATCCGGTTCTGTTTTGACTGGAAGATGAGTGGATATAACTAATGATCTATTTTTTGCGCTTCGAGATAGCTTTGATGGACGGCTTGAAGCCGTCCTCTGCGATCTAAGCACTGAAATTGTATCAGCATAAGAGTTACTTGGCTGAACTTTCGCTCTGTGAGATTGCTCCAAGTCAAATACAGATATGTTCCTCATCGAATCGTTATCCGAATCATTACCCTCCATTTACAACGATCTATAGAACTAAAAGAAAAAGTAAGTACCAATGGACTGAAATTATCACTATAATGATAATTTATAATTGCACATTTCAAGTTATGAAACGACGGCAGATCAAATAAAAATTAAAGGTAAAGAACTTAAAAATATAACATTAACAATAGCATAAGTAAAAGTAATCAATATCTACTAATGCGTACCATTTCAAGGTGGTATACGAAAACGCAGCTACATTATCTGAATACCGGAAATGTAGGTCTTAAAATAAAACCATGGAACCGACGTTCTCATATTAAAGCATAAAGCAAAACAAATGCTGTAACTCACGAATTAAGAGGGAGTTGTGAAAATGTTATCTCTTTTCTTGTGACCTTTGGCACAAACAAAATGACAAACAATCACGCTAACTACCGGGTTTCCCGCCGAATTACAAGTCCAAACAACAAGTAGACGTTAGGCTAGCCTGACCCTTTCTTGTTTACTAAAAGCAGCAACTCTCGCATAAAAGCGGGTTCTGTGGGAGGTGTCTTAAAAGCAGCAAGCCGCATAAGCGGGTTCAGCCATGTTGTAGGTGTCTAAAATTAACCTAACTTAACTTAACCTAACCTAACCTTATATAGTGTGCTGCGGTTTGCAATAACCCCGCCTGAAGCCAAATAAGGATCGCTTAGGCTCCTCCCCAAACATGGCTGAACCCGCTTTTATGCGAAAATTGCTGCTTTTAGTAAACAAGAAAGGGTCCGGCTAGCCAGTGCTAACAAGTAGACATGCTGGATCGAGCATTGAGTAATCAGAGCTGAAATTCAGCCCGTTTTCTTACCAGGCTTATTTTTAACTGAATGGGAGGGGGGGGGGGGNGGTATCCTTTAAAGGGAGAGTAAGGTTTCAAAATGAAAAAATATATGTTAGAGAAGAAACAACATTACATGTTTTGGCTGAAGAACCCCTACGTCAATTATAAAATTCTATGAAATTCGGTAAATATCTTCAGTTCGGTAAATGTTTTTCTGTTTTTACAATTTTGGTACAGCCTTGTATTTTAGTTTGTCGATTATAGATCTAAGAAACTTTGCTTTCGAGTACATCAAGTATTCGTAATTACTTATGAACACTAAATACGCGGGGTACGTAGCAACAGGGGAGGAGCTTCAAATTGACTTAACATGCATCTGTATTACGGAAAAGCTACTTGCACTATTATTGAGTTCAATAAAGGTCCCTATAGCCCTGAACTACTCGTGTATGGAGTGATTACGAAAATTGGACCCTGGCCAAAAACAGCATTGCAAGTCAAAATGCACACCTGGTGGGAAAATAATTGTGGTGTAGCCGTTGGAGAGGAGTGCGATTTTTGGTACCACCGAGTGACGACGTTATTTTTTCTACTCATGGGGAAAAATCCCCAGGTCGTGTTTTCCCCGAGAAGTTTCACGGCCACCGATGGACTATATAAACCGCGGAGGCTCGGCTTGAAAGTATCACTTACTCAAAGCAGCTTGCAAAGGCTAATTGAGCAATACAACATGAAGTTCTTGGTAAAGTTATAAAATTAACTTTTGAATATATATCCTAACATTCCGAATATTTTCAGATTTTACTCGCACTTGTGGTGATAGCCGCAGGTCGTGTTTTTTCTGAAGCCACTGCTGATTTGACTGCTGAAGAACACAATCGCCGCGGATGGGGTGGAAGCAGCTATGGACATGGTGGTAGTCACGGCAGTCACTACGGAAGATACCAAAATCACCGCGGGCGACGTGATCGACGTGATGTCGATTTGGTCGCTGAAGCTTCTGAAATTTCTGCTGATCTAACTGGTGAAGAACACCATCGTCAAAGATGGAATGGTGGTGGAGGTTACGGCGGTTACAGCGGTTACGGTGGAGGTTACGGCGGATATGGTGGTGGATACGGAGCTGGATTTGGCGGTAGTCACGGCGGCCACCACGGAGGTTACGGACATTACCGCGGGCGTCGCGATGTCGATTTGGTCGCTGAAGCTTCTGAAACCTTTGCTGATTTGACTGGTGCGGAACACAATCGTCAAAGATGGAGTGGATATGGTGGAGGTTACGCCGGTTACGGCGGATATGGTGGTGGATATGGCGGTGTATACGGTGGACACGGTGGATATCGTCGCTGGTAAATTAACAAGTCTTCGACATTCTGAACTTCGAAAACCATTCTACAAACAAACTCTCCCTTTTACTATACGCCCCATCATAAGAAAGGTGTTTCACCTTCATCTGTTATTGTTTTTGAAAATAAAGCTTCTGTTACTCAACATGGTATTTCGTTCGTACTATTTACTCATTTTTGATACAATATGCCAGTACTTATTCATTTCTTTTGTGCCATTAGTTCAGCGAAAGTCATCAAAGATGTAAGAATTGCATGCAAATCTGTCGGAAGAAATACGGATCAGTATAAGCTGTGGTATGAAAGCCCAATATGGGGTAACATAACAACTCCAGTTAGTCTTATTGTTTAGTAAATGTTTTTAAAAAATAAAATGCCAAACGTTACTTCTGCATTACGTTAGAGAAAATTGCATCTGTTTCAAAGTACTAAAATGTGAACGTTACAATAAAATATACTAGCTTTCCAGTCCGTTAAGGTTTTTATCAGATATCCTCTTGGAATTGGGATAAAAACAGGCTCGCATTAGCAAATCAGACTTTATCATCAACATATAATATTCTAGAATCTAACTTATAACCCATGCTGTCCTTGAATACACAGATAAAAACAGCAGATTAAATCCGAAATATTTGGAACTCACGAAGTACGTGACATAAGCCGTTGCAATGTCCTTTTTCTCATTCAATCCTCGACATTATCAAGGACATCGCTTCAATTCTCGCTGCATAGTGAAATCTGCTCAAAAAATTTTCTTCCTGTTCGGATTCCCCTTATTTAGAGACTTTCAAGTATCTCAGGATCTCTTTTCAGTAAAATATACATGTCATCCAGAAACATTTGCAAAATGTTGCTTGGAGCGTAATGACTATTATTCTACTTCAATTTCTCTAAAGGGAGCGTCCTTTAATGGCGCCATCACGGGGGTGGGTGGGTGGGGTAGGCAAATGCTGACGCTTGATGACAAGGGGGTGGGGGGGTTGGCAAAAAAGTGACGCCATCCTCTACCCCTACAAAATTTTCTTTGCTGGTGGCAAAACATGCTTTTGTACGGTTTTGCTTTTGCGTAGTGGTTGCTGGGGTATATGAGCCGAAGCAGCCCCGAAAGCTTCCGGGAACAATTAGCACCTCGATTTCTTTGTCGGAGGAATCCTTTGCTGATCCCCCACGTTGACAATGCGAGGTGATAGCTGGAAAAGCTGAGGTTAAAAAAGAAGGGGAGTAAGGGACTATTTCCACCTTCCGGTCAGTACTTTCCTAAAACCTGAGGGTGGTTTTTTTAATTTAATTAACGTCGTAGGCTTACAGCCTATTGACGTTCTTGTGTTTATTGAAATTATGCATTTCCATATTTTTTACAAGAACCTAA
>JAGJRO010000131.1:97106-119830 GCA_022832285.1 Lepidurus apus apus | reverse complement strand
AGTGATTCATAACTATAGAAAGAACGACTGCAAATAAGCATAATGTAGTATTACCGTTCACTATGCCTCTACACAGAAATTCTATTCCGTTCATGTTTGTTTTACCATCCCCATTGCGCACAAAATCTTGAAATAAAAAGGATTCCTCCATGTTTACCAAACAAGCACGGAACCCGCGCGTTTCCTTGGTCTCTGTTTTGAACTGCGTTCTAGGAACCAGCACAGTGCTGTGACGTCACGGTGTGGAAAACTGGAAAAGTAGTGCAGCACCTAACCCGCACTCAGTTTTCCCAAGGAAAAACGCTATTAGTTTTTTACCTGGCAAAAAGGTTCTCAGCGCCACCTGCAAACTAACATTGGCTCTAGAGATGTGTAATTATATAATGCAATTTTTTAAGGATTCAAACTGGTCGGCCTTGACCTTCACGTTCTGGTTCGTATTTGCTGTCTGAATATATTAAACAGAATGGGATCGTAAAGTCTAGTAGTGGAAGTATGGACTGTTATTAACTTGTAGAGTAGAAGGGTTGACAGTGTTTCTAATTCTTCTCGTTTCACAGGTGTATCGACTTGTGAAAAATGCAGCTACTAACGCTGTATCAGCACCCGGCGCTGAGCAAAACTGTCGTTCAGCGTAAATTGGAAACGCTTGAAAAAATCGCAGGGATTAAAGCCTTGGATGTTGAGTACTGTTACTATGCAGAGCTTACTGCCACGTCGTTGAGCCCATCGGAGCTTTCAAACCTAAAATGGGTACTGCGAAATCCGCTTTTCAATGGAGAAGATTTGGCTGAAACTTCCAAGTTTAATGATTCTTTAGTCGTTGAAATTGGACCGAGGTTAGAAATTGTTTAGATAGGGCTTAACAGATTTGAATGTTCTTATTGTAGGTTAAATTTCTCGACTGCTTTTTCCACGAATGCTGTTTCCATTTGCAGCGCCATTGGCTTACATATCACTCGCATTGAAAGAGCAACGCGTTATTATATTGAAACGTTCGCTGAACTAACACCACAACAGCAATTAGATGTACAAAAGTGTAGGAAATTTATTGAGTAATTTACTATATTTTCTTCATAGATTACGAATGCGTTACATGATCGGATGACCGAATGTCGTTACTTGACTAAATTAAAGAGTTTTAACCATGGAATTACACCAGAACCTTGGTATGAAGTGGATATTCTCAAATCGGGCAAAAAAGCGTTGGAAGTTGTCAATTCTCATTTGGGTAAATTAATCCTCAATTTATCTTCACAGAATAATAATAAAAATAATCATAATTTAGAATAAAGTAAGATAAAATAAAATGAAAAGTCTGTTATTTTAATAGAATACTGTTATGTTTTGATCTTTAGGTTTGGCGTTCGATGACTGGGATTTGGATTATTACACGCGTTTATTCCAAGATCAGTTAAAACGCAATCCAACCAGTGTGGAGTGCTTCGATTTGGCACAATCCAACAGCGAACATTCTCGTCATTGGTTTTTCAGGGGAAAACTTTTCCAAGACGGTACTGAACTGCCCAAATCTCTTTTCCAGTACCTGATAGCAACACAAGAGCATTCTAATGATAACAACGTTATCAAATTCAGCGATAATAGCAGTGCTATTCAAGGGTACAAGCTAGAAGTTATTATGCCCTCCGAAGCCGGTACTGCCGGTGCTTTCAAACTCGAATCTATGAAAAAACATATAATCTTCACGGCAGAAACTCATAATTTCCCCACAGGGGTGGCTCCTTTCAGGTATGTTATCTTTTAGTTACGTTCAGAATGCTAGTAAATCAATTTCTTGTTATTTTAAATAGTAATTCTTGAAATTATTTCAAGTTGAAATATCGATTCTTTCATATATTAAAAATCGATACTTGGCTTTTTAGTAATCGATTAAAAGTAAGTCGAGTCTATTATGGAAAATAGTGGAATTTATGGAATAGGGAAATGACTAGATATCGATATGTAATATTATTGGTCTTTTAAAAAATCGATAGTAACTGAAAACGTTCGAAATTTTTACAGTGGTGCTGGTACCGGTACTGGTGGGCGAATTCGTGATGTACAAGCTGTTGGAAGAGGTGGCCATGTGATTGCTGGCACTGCAGCATATTGCTTTGGCAATTTACTAATTCCAGGTAAAAACGTGCAAAGTTTTATTAAAAGGAAATTCTTTTGTACTTTATTTTTTATTTACGAAATTAGGCTATAACTTGGCTTGGGAAGATAAACAGGCTATTTACCCATCCAATTTTGCTACGCCGTTGACAATCGCGATTGAAGCCAGTAATGGAGCGTCGGATTATGGTAACAAATTTGGTGAACCAATCATCTCTGGATTCGCGAGATCTTTTGGACAAACGTTAAGCGATGGACAACGCAGGGAATGGATCAAGCCTATTATGTTTACTGGCGGAATTGGAAGCATGGAGGATGATATGATCACGAAAATGACGCCAGAAGAAGGTAAATTTTCCTTTTAATATATTTTTTTATAATTACCCTTTTTAATTATGTCTAGGAATGGAAGTAGTCAAGCTGGGAGGACCGATTTACAGAATTGGAGTTGGTGGTGGAGCTGCGAGTTCTTTACAGGTGAACTTGCGAGATAGAATGAAATACTTGGTAATGAAGAATTTGTTGTATAGGTCCAAGGTGATAACAAAGTGGAATTGGACTTTGGTGCTGTACAGAGAGGCGATCCTGAAATGGAGCAAAAAATGAACCGAGTGATTCGTGCGTGTTTGGAGCTACGAGGCCAGAATCCCATTTGCAGTATCCATGACCAAGGAGCTGGTGGCAATGGTAACTTAACTGGATTAATTTACGTTTTCCCTAATCTATTTTTCTTAATTTTTTTCGTTTTATTTCTTTATTTTAAAATTCAAATAAATAGGAAACGTTTTGAAAGAGATCTGCGAACCAGTTGGCGCCAAGATTTACACCAAGGAATTCCAATTGGGCGATACCTCGATTGGTACTATGGAATTATGGGGAGCTGAATACCAAGTATGCTAATTAGCTACTAAATAATTTTAATTGTTATTTGATTTTATTTGATTTTATTGTTTATCCCTTTAGGAGAGCAACGCGTTGTTGTGTCGTAAAGAAGATAAATCTTTGTTGAAATCGATTGCCAAGAGAGAAAAATGTCCTGTAGATTTTGTAGGAGAGATTACCAATGACGGCCGTGTGGTTTTGGTCGAAGCTAGTAGAGAGGATTCGAATCTCGACGTTACTTTACACCCAGTAGATCTAGAGTTAGAATTGGTATTAGGAAAAATGCCTCAAAAGGTAAAAAAAAATGCTAATACCTCTCATTCTGACCTAAAATTCATGCCTTATTTAGGAATTCCACATGAATCATGAAGGAGTTGAGCCGAAACCTATGGAACTACCTAACGTGACCGTCAAAGAGGCTTTAGCTCGCGTTTTACGCCTACCTGCAGTCGCATCCAAGCGCTATTTGACCAATAAAGTCGACAGATGCGTCACTGGCTTAATTGCTCAACAACAATGCGTTGGACCGCTTCATACTCCGCTAGCTGACGTCGCAGTTATTGCCTTGTCTCATTTTGGCGTGGTTTGTACCTTATATCCGATCATTTTCCTTTATTCGCGTTAATTATTGCCACTTGATTGTTGATTTCCCTCTTTTGAACCGATTTAGGAAGGTTCAGCTACCTCCATTGGTGAACAGCCGATCAAGGGCTTGGTAAACGCAGCAGCAGGAGCAAGAATGGCCTTGGCTGAAGCCTTAACCAACTTGGTTTTCGCTCCCATAACTGACATTAAAGTAAAAAATAAACTTTTTTATTTCAAATAAATTTCAATTATATAAAAAATTTATAAAATAGTTTAAAAAATGCAAAAAATTATAAAAAAATAATCTAAAATTATTTTTAAAAAACCAGTTAGTTAATTAACTTTTTTATGTATTATTTATTTTTCAATTATTCCGAGTAGGATGTCAAGTGCAGTGGGAATTGGATGTGGGCAGCCAAGTTACCTGGCGAAGGAGCCTTGTTGGTGGACGCTTGCTTGAGTTTATGCGAAGCCATGGAAAAAGTAGGCGTGGCTATCGATGGAGGCAAGGATTCGCTCAGTATGGCTGCCAGAGTAGACGGACAAGTAGTGAAAGCCCCGGGCTCCGTCGTCATTTCCGCCTACGCTCCCTGTCCCGATATTCGCAAGGTTATAACGCCAGATTTGAAACTACCGTCCGTTGGGCAACGAGGAGCTATTTTCTTGGTGGATTTAAGCCGAGGTCAAGCTCGGTTAGGAGGATCAGCTTTAGCCCAGTGCTACCAGCAACTCGGAAACTCTACGCCGGATTTAAACGACTGTTCATTGTTGGTCAACATGTTTGAAGCCACCCAGCAACTCATCGCGGGTAAATATTTTCTTAGCGCTTTAGCATTGTTGAAATTTCCATGATTAAGTTCTTCATTTATGAAAATCTCAAAATCTCATTGTTGAAATTTTCATTACTGGCGATTTCGTTGCCATACTTCCGGCAATTTCATTGTTGAGTCTTTTCATTGTCGCATTTTTTCGTTTTACGCGATTTCGTTGATGAAATTTTTCGTTTTACACGATTTCATTGATGAAGTTTTTCATTATTGACGATTTTGTTGTACATTTCCTTGTTGATAGGTTCGTTGTTGAGATTTTTCATTGTTGACTATCCTATTGTTGACCGTTTGATTTTTTTAGATTTAATTACTAATATATTTGGTTGCATTTTATCGTTTTACTAGGTTTTATTGATAATTTTTAATTTTTGACGATTTCACTGTTGTAAACTTCATTATTAATGGGTTCGTTGTTGAAATTTTTCATTGTTGGCTATCATATTGTTGGTAGTTTTAGTTTTTGGCGATTTAATTGCTAATAAGTTTCATTGTTGGTGTTTCTAGGAGGATCTGTTACTGCCGGCCACGACATTAGCGATGGAGGATTGGTGACTTGTTTGTTGGAAATGGCGATTGCTGGCATTTGCGGGATCCGGATCAATTTAGAAACTCAAAAGGATCTGCGGTCAGGATCTGCGTTGGAAGTTCTCTTCTCTGAAGAGTTGGGAATCGTTCTAGAAGCTAAAGAAAGCCAAGAAGAACAAGTGTTGGCTACTTTTGCGCAGTTTAACGTGCCTTGTTTCAAGATTGGCTACTCCGAAGATCACGATGCTGGCGCCAAAGTAAAACCACCTTAAATTGCCAGAAAACTACCTTAAAAATACCCGAAATTCTGCGTTAACAGTTGTATCATTGTTTTTCTCTTTTTAGGTGGAAATTGTGGTTGACAATCAAACAGTCGTCAATCGTGCCTTAAATGAAGTTTTATTCGACTGGGAAGAGACAAGTTTCCAACTCGAGCGTTTGCAAGCCAATCCCAAGTGTGTTCAGCAAGAATTTCAAGGCTTGCAGCGCCGTAAAGGACCTAGCTACAAACTGTCCTTCGATATGAAACAGTGCAACATCGAACGTCCTATTGGTACCGACAATTTGTCCAAAATCTCATTTATTCATTAAAGTCTCTGTCAAAATCCCTTCATTATGTCATTTTCTTAATTGCAGGCGTTAATTCTGCTCATCGCGTGGCAGTTTGGAGGGAAGAAGGCACGAACGGGGACCGAGAAATGGCCGCTTCTTTGTTGATGGCTGGTTTTGAAGTGTGGGACATCACAACCACGGATTTATTGCAAAACAAAGTGGCTTTAGATCGTTTTCGTGGCATTATCTTCCCTGGTGGCTTTAGCTACGCTGGTAGGATCCTTATTTTCCTGAAAAACACGATTTCATCCATCTTTTTCAGATGTTTTGGGCTCGGCGAAGGGTTGGGCTGCCAGTTTGCTCTTCCATACGAACATTCGCGTGCAATTGGACCGTTTCCGGCAGCGCCAAAACACTTTCAGTCTTGGCGTTTGCAACGGCTGCCAACTTATGGCCCTTTTGGGCTGGATGGACCCTAAAAGTATAGGATATTCTCTAAAATTGACTTTGGCGGTACGAATTCACAGTAATGTTGTAGGTGGAGAAGATAAACTACATTCCCAAGTTGTTTTGGAACACAATGAATCTGGACGCTTTGAATCTCGTTTTAGCACCGTTCGCATAGAAGAATCTTCCTCGATTTTGCTCAAGGGCATGCAAGGGTCCGTAATGGGCGTTTGGGTAGCTCATGGAGAAGGTAATTTTTCAAAAGAAAAGCAAAAATCCAATGAAATTTTATCATATCTAGCAAATTACGGGTTTTTAAATTAAAATATGGGTTTATTAGGACGTTTCGCTTTCAGGGATGAACAAGTTTTGCCAACTTTAGCGTCACAAGGATGTGTAGCGTTGAAGTACGTCGATGATAACGCTCAACCCACTCAAGAATACCCGATGAACCCCAATGGCAGCCCAAGTACACCTAATCTGCATAAAATCAGATATTTCTACAGCTATTTTATTATTATTATTTTTATTTTTAAGGTGCAATTGCGGGTTTATGTTCATCCGATGGAAGATTTTTGGCGTTAATGCCCCATCCGGAACGTTGCGTCCTACCTTGGCAATGGCCTTACATGCCGTTTGACTGGGAACGAGGCCAATACTCGCCCTGGATCAAATTATTCGATAATGCATTCCAATGGTGTGATACCAAGCCTTAGTAAGTGCCAAAATCGTTCATACGGTGCTCCGTAGTACAAATTGTAGGGGTATTTTTTGCCTTTTTTTTGTTTGATTGTTTTTTGAGAATTTTAATATAAGTTTTATATTCCCATTACCGATTCTACACTAATTCCCATAGATTTTAGCAAACGTAACAAAAATAACTCTGCATAAAAATCAGATCTTCAAAGGCTGGTTCAATCAAGGTGTCGGTTCAAATATTGGATTTAGCATGTACTTCTGGATGTCGTCGCCAACTCCGAGCGGAGGCTTCTCTGACTTCACTTTACAACACATTTTCTGCGAAACAAAAATCATTCGAAATAACTTCCGAAAAATTCTAGTAAAATAGAAATTAATTTCAGAAATATTGTAGAAAAATTAGGAATAATTTCAGGAACTTTCTAGAAAATTTGAAATAATTTCAGAAAAATTCTAGAAAATGATAAATAATTTCAGAAGAATTCTAGAAAAATGAGATAATTTCAGAAAATGCGAGAAGAATTAGATATTACTTCACAAAAAAATTAAAGAATAATAAAAAAATCTAGAAAAGTTAGTATTAATTCAGAAAAATTCTAGAGAAATTATAAATAATTTCAGAAAAATTCTGCCGAACTTAGAAATAACTCTAGAAAAATTTCAGAAAAATTATAAATAATCTCAGAAAAGTTCTAAAAAAAAGAACAAATAATTAAAGAAAAACTCTAGAAAATTACAATACTTCAGAAAAATATCTTTAAAAAAATGTAAATACTTTCAGAAAAAAGTCTAGAAATATTCGAAATGATGACGATGGAGTGTCCCATCGTAGGCGACGGATGAGGCTCTCAGCAAATCAATAAAATTGAAGAAAAAAAAACACGAGTCAGCGATGAGTTCGTAGATGAGAAATAAGTCCGATTTTTGACGAACACACTCGAGCACAGGTGGACAGTATAGGACAGGAATATTCGAAATAGTATCAGAAAATTCTGGAAAAATTAGAATAATTTGACATAAATTATATATAAATTAGAAATAATTCAAGCGAAAATCGAGCAATACTAGCAATGGTTTTAGTTAACCTGTAGCCAGCGATCAAAGAGCCAGGAACCCACTCCTTCACCCACGATATTCAAGTTCGAATAACAATCCGCAGTGAATTTGATGGTGACGAGAAGTTCGTCCATCAATTTCGCTTCCAAGAAGGTCTGCAGATGTCCGTCATTGTGCTTTTGGGCGGATTCGTACCAATCGCGAAGGCTCTCGTTAAGCATTTTGCCCATATTCAGACAGTCCTATACACCGCATATAAACCATCCATTTGAGTAAATCGAGTAGAAAAAGTTCTTGAAAAGGATTATGAATAGATGACGAACCTCGAAGGCTTCTTTGCCGCTCGACCATTCTTGCTTGACAGGTTTGTCAATAGGTTTCAAGTTGACAGGCGCCCCTCGTAAAACCTGGTAAGCCATAATGCGACTCGCACGCTTGCGATGGAATTTGGCTTTGCAACGAGCCAATTCCACCATTCCAGGCAATGCGGCTACATCCCGAGCAAAGAAAGCCCACTGTGAAGTAATAAGGAAACGTCAGCCTAGTTAAAGGATTTCCTGTTGAGGATGCAGGCCATTCTCAAACTTACCATAGCCGTTATGCAGTAGCCGGCGTAGAGTTCCTTATTGATGTGGTCGTTGGCGAATTGTTCGTTGTCTTCATGGTAGAAATGCCGAGCTTCACTCGTTAATTTACTTGCCATGGTTCCGTAACCTTCCTCCGGCGTATGAGTTCCTTGTGCGCCCCCAATTTTTGGGTACTTTTAAAGTCAAATTACTAGCCTGTGATAAGGATCGCAACTTGTCGCTTACAGGAGTACGGGTACGTGCTCCCAAGGTTTTTATAAGCTTAGGAGGGAGTCGTTGGTCTTAGGTTTGGTTCGCCGAGGTGGGCACTACACGAATTCCCGGAATTGACGATAGCCTCACGATGGAATGGGGTGACTGGATTGGGTTTGAGCATGGGTTTGAGTCGTATATGAATGCATCAACATTCTAGTTTGCATTATACTTTGCCCCGTTTTAAGCCATCCAGGTATGCGAAATGGCCTAGATGGCGACCATATCTTATGCAGATCGAGTTGGATCCCTATTTTCTAGAACTCTTCATGTTCTTTCAGGTTATTCAGGTTATTGCAGATTACAGGTTCGGAACTGTCTCCAGGGTGTGTTGGGTAAATCTGTTGGGGAAGAAAGTCGATTGCAGTACGCAATTAGAGCAGCCGAAGGGTTTATTTAGTTGTCAGGTTGGAATGGAAACACGATTGCACCACTACGATTGCACTTCCAGCATTCAGGTCATTCAGGAAGGTGGTCATCAAGCCTGATGGAACGCACCGTAGGAAGTGTAAGAATAAGTTTATGACCCTCGAAGAGTGACGTGGACAAGAGGAAGAATTGTGTGTTGAAGACGTTTGGGGGTTCCCAACCTTCGGAGTCAACGCTTAGGAGTCTTGGCCTAGTTTTATTACTCTGACAAACGCAAAGGGGGTATAAACGGTTTGTTATTGGTTTCTGTACCGTAAACGAGGGTCTTTTTGTCTAATTACTTTACTGTTACCACGCTTTGACAAGTTTTTTTTTGTCATTTGAAGCGAAGCTACTGGGTTAAAGAAGTCAACAATGAAATGTTCGTTGCCTATAACTCCCTTGTAATTTCCTTGTTGAAGCCATGCTACCGGGTTAAGGAAGTCGACAATGAAATGCTCGTTGCCTATACAGTATTTTTTTATGATTTCCTTATTGAAACCACGCTACTGGGTTGAGGAAGTCAACAGTGAGTATTCGCTGCCTATACAGATACTACCTTGTAATTTCCTTGTTGAAAGCTCGAGTAAGAACGTTTTCTGATGTATTGATTTCAAACCAAAGGCAATCCATATGTCTGATACCGATTTCTAGGTACTGCAGTGGATTAGTGCTATGAAATAAACGAATGGAAAAGTTCAATTTGTATTTCAGTGGTTTATTTTGAATTTTCTACGGAAATGGTCTTAGAAGTATAATATTATAAAACGCTTACATAAACCATGTCATGGAGCTAGGATCTTTTTAAAAAGGAATGGCCACCCAAAAAATAACTTCTGTGTTAACAAACTAAGAGCTAGAAATCGAATTCCTATTGATGTGTTTCGTTCCATTCTGCATGAACTAGTAATTAAGCTAAAAACGAAAGTAAATTCAAAACACAGGTACACATAAGCCGTTATGAGAACAATTGCTGGTGTTACACGCGTAGGAGTTCCTGTCTAATTGCATCCTGATGTTTACTAAGGTCTACTTTTATCCACTTGAACATAAAGTAGTCCGTAGTGAAGTTCCTATTTTCATTAGTTTTAGCATAAGAAATTCGCCTCTAATGAATTTTAATTTTCCGTAAGGATGGTTTTTTACAAGCCTAAGCGAATTTATAACCACTGGTGTTTAAACCATCGCGGTTTCATAATTAAGGTTTAAGCTACGTTGTGAAATAGGAGCCATTTGAACCTAGAAAGTAACCCATACTGAAGTTTGGTGTTACTAAGGGCGAGTTTTCAACGCTTAAAGCATAGAAAAATGGCGCTTGCCGTCTTTGGCAGTTACCAAGGTCTATTTTTGTTAGTTATAGCATAGGAATTTCGCCTCTAATGAATTTTCATTTTCCGTAAGGATACTTTTTGTAACTTATTAACTTGAAACTGAAGGCGATCAATGCATCTGATACCTTTTAAGTATTCTAGTGGATAAGTGCTACGAAATAAAACGAACGGCAAGTTCGATTTGTATTTTAGTGCTGGTTATTTGGATTTCTATGGAAATGGTTTTAGGGCTCAAGCTATGTTATGAAATAGGAGTTAATTAAACTACAAAAGGTGCAATGGAATGCGTGTATTTATTTTTAGAACACTAGAACCCAACCCCTAAATTCCCGAATAAACTCTTTATAAAATTCGTAAAAATCATGAAACGTTAAACGAACACAAAAGTGAAAGACGAAGCCAGAAAGCTTAATAAAAACCGTAACCAGCATCAAGGTTACTGGTTGTTTGTGAGGGAGTGTTTTTCAGCCTAAGGGGTTGAAAATCTGATCCTGCAAATACTTGGCGATATCGCTGCTCACGTTAAGCGGAGGCTTGGCCGATTTGGCTTGACACACAACTTTCTGAAGCCACCTGTCAAAGAGCCAAACTCCCAGCCCATCACCGACCAACCTGAGGTTGGATAAGCAGTCCGCCGAGGTTTTGATGGACACAAGCAGTTCGTCCATCATCTTGTCCTGGATGAAGTGCACCAGATGAGCATCCTTACACTTTTGGGCGCAGTCGAACCACTTGTGAAGACCTTCATCTACGCATTTGGCGACGTTGACACAATACTAAAACAAAATTGCAAAATTCAACTATTCAAAAGCCAGTGTTTTTCGTAGTTGGATTGGATTTTGTGGTTTAGTACCTCGAAGGCTTCGATGTAGGACTTGAAGGCCTGCTGCTTAGGCGCATCAATGGGTTTGAAATCAACCTGGGCGCCACGCAATACCTGATAGGCCATTATGCGACAGGCACGCTCCCGGTAGTTCTTCGCTTTCATCCGAGCAAACTGCACAATGCCAGGCATGGGACAATTGTCATGGGAGTAGAACGTAATCTAAACGAAATATAATCTTCACATTCTTCGCCATACTCTTAAGAACTTTTATTGCAAATTGTACATTCTTTAATCTAAATTCCTTTCATTGTAGACACTTCTTTTAAACTTTTAATAACATTTGTAAGTCGCAGATCCCCTATACTTTTAAATCCTCAAAACGTAAAATCCTTCAAGGAAACTCTTAAAGGTTCCAGACTCCATAGCTTAATTTTCTTTAAAAATTGTTCGTAAATTTCGTAAATATTCCTATTCGTTTTATTTCGTAATTTTATCTCGTAAAAAGTAACGACTTTAGTAAAAAGTAACAACGAACTTTAACATTTGTAAATCGCGGATCCCCTAAACTTTTAAATCCTCACAATGTAAAATCCTTTAAAGAAAACGCGAAAGTTCCATTAATTTACTTTAAAAAATATTCACAAATTCCATAAATATTCTGATTCCGTGTTTATTTCGGAAATTGTATTTCGTAAAAGTATTAGTAATGTAGAGTACTTACAATTGCCAGTGCATTGTAAAAAGCTTTCAACTCAAGGTTGATCTGCTCGTTAGTGCAATCTTCACAATCTTTGGCATAAAGCTGCCTCGCTAAGCTTTGAGTAGCAGAAGTCATGCTTCTTTTCAAAACTTGTTCAAACTTTAAAACAATTCAGCTAGATTTCGCGAAAGGGTTTGAGAATACCCTAGCGAGGGTGGAGGGTTCTTATATGGCCTTTAAAACTTCGTTCGAAAAACGTTGTGTGTAGCACATCGGTGTGTTCAGTGCGACAATTCGAGTAAAACCAACGTTGAAATATTTTGCTTGCTATTTCGAGACCTTTTTAGCATTTCAAGTATCGTACGAGTTAGGGAGCACGGGGACACATCTCCCTCAAGTACCCAAAGTTTACATGAGGCTACGTTGCCGGATTTCCGATTACGCATGATCAGCTGTGCATAGCACAATTGATGGAGTGGATGAAAAACACGTCGACGTATTGCAAACGTAATTTCTGCGGTTTGGGTTTTGGGAACCCTTGCTATTGCAAGTGTTATCGAAAAAGGGCCCGGCTCAAGAAAATGGGTTAGAGAGACCGTTAGCTCCTGAGGATCTATCAAGTGGGACAATGGAGTTACCATTAAGGGTTATTTCTACCGGCTTTTCGTTCATTTTTCAAAGAGGCAACCCCCAAAGGTGAATCTTAACCGGTAAACATGTTGTGTACTCCTTCAAGTACACTTACTATACTACACAGTACGCTCAGCTCAGGTCAAAGTGTTACTTGCCAAAAGTTACCTTTTGCCCCTTTTCTTTTTTGCTGGCAAGCTAACCGGTGCCTTTCGCTTCACTTGTCGTCGACCGTTATGGGAAAATCATTTTGGGATCATTGCAGCACCAAAGCCTAATTCCTTCGAAGCACCTTGGAAGTCCGCGGCGCTCTATTAAGGTTTTCTACCATTCCTTGAGAAGTCAATTGTGGGGCCATTGTCTGTCCTGTGTTCTGTAATTGATTTTCACAGTTCGAAAGAGAAACGCAATTAGTGCATTGTTCCAAACCTACATAAGCTCTCGTGGGATTTACACGACTGCTCTAAAGAAGTGAAGGGGATTTTGATTGTAATTCCGGAGTTTTTGTTATGAAAGTTTTTTCGGCCCTAATAACATTAAGGGCGAAAATTGGGCTAGTGAAATGTTAGTAGCGTAACTTTCTCTGTGTTTACAGCATTGTGAAAGGAAAGTGAAGTCCCCTTCTTCGAAATAACTATTCAATTAAGACTTTTGTATTGTAATCCTGTCATTCGAGGCCTTCTAGTAAGGGTATAGTAGCATGCAACCGTAAAGGAGGTCTTTGGTGTATACATCCCAATATCCCCATGTTGGCAGGTGTAAGCGCGGTTCAATTAACAAACACGGCCATACGGGAAAAGCTTTTTTAACTGTATTAATTACCCTCCAGAAAGTGAAGGTGAAAATCTAAGCTGTTTATCTTGATTATTAGCTTGAGAAACACATTTTCCAATCCCAGCTCTTTCCCATGCGTTCTCAAGCCGCATAGCAACAAGCGCAAGCTTGAATTCCCCGCGTGTCCCTAGCCTCTGCCAATGCTCGCCGGCAAGCCCGTTCCTGCTCTAGGATTGGCCGGCGGCCGACGCGCACGCCATGACGCTTGACAAGACCGCGATCCGCGGCTTTCTGGCTCATTCGCGTTTTTGCATCCGTTTATGGCAGTGGCGTGCAGCGTGTTGTCTCCAAAAGTGAAAAGTGTGTAAAGTTTTCATCCTGCAACAGTGATTTCTTTTGCCCATTCCTTTACAGACCTTTAATATACTTTAATAGTGAACCATTAATGCCGAAAATGTCGTTATTTAACGCCCGTGTGACCCGAAGAGAACGAATCTCCGAGTCGGGCGAAGTGATGGAAACGATTGCACAACGTCTGAAATTCGCCTCAGACGACGAAGAAGAGGAAGAAGCTGATCATGACGAAGGACTCGAGACGGACAGACCCATGTTAAGTTTATCAGCAGCTCCCCATGCTCTGGACGAGGACGAAGATCTTATTGATCTGCCCAACTGTGAGGAAACGTTCCAAATGAGAGGCAACCAAGCTTCCAGCCCTCGCAAACCGCGTTACATCAGGTCCAAACTCCATTTATTCCCCATGAGCCGACGTACCCTGCTCACGTCTACTACTACAACCACTACGACGACTGATAACAACCCCTCCACGATAACAGAAACGCCAACAACACAACACCCCAGTCAATCCCCACCTTACAGACGAGTCCAAGCCCTCCAACTCCAAGATTCCCCGGCTACCCCCAAAACCCTCCTCGAAAAAAGCAAGTTGGCCGAGCTCAGAACCCCCCAACCCCCTCAATTCCCCCCAATCGACAATTTCAACCTCAATCTCCAAGATTCGGGACATCATCCGATCAGTCTGGACCACGACAACGAACATGGACATGAATTCACCGGACTGCGGACGCGTCTTTTTCCGCCTGGCCGAAGAATCGTGATTGGACCCGTCAGACGAACCCCTCGCCCGACCAACCCTTTGCGTCCAGCAGCTAATATCAACCCTTTTACCCCCAACGGAATGCTTATTAGCAGCAAAAAGAGGACTCGTTCCAAGCGTGATTTGAATGGGTATGCTAAATTTTTTTATTAATTTTAAAAAAATTTAATTTCCACTGTCTGAAACAGAAATCCCCGCAAAATACCTTCGGGAAAGGACTGGGTAGGGTTTACATGGGTATTCTAATTTTTTGTAATTTAATTCCACTGTCTGAAACAAAAATCCCCGCAAAAACGCTTTGGGAAATGACTGTGACGCGCATGCATGCATGTCCATCCAGGTCCGGGTTAATCCCAAGTTGTGGTCCCATTTTGGGGATGGGGAAAGAGGGAAGAGAAGATTCTAAGGAAGTCTGATGACGTCATCGCCCAAACAGGAATGTTTTTAATGAGGCCTCTCCCTTTCTCTTCAGTCAATGCCCAAAAAGTCTTTCTTCATTATACAGGACTGTCGCATTCAAAAAAGAAGAGGCGAAAAAGGAAAAAAAGAGAAAAAATGAACAGAAGAAAAGCGAAAAAAATTGTTTGAAAACAGCTGAGTCATTTTTGTACCCGTGATTCCAATGACCCGATAAGGAAAATGAGTCAGTTTTCTTTTACCTTCTTTGTGTGGCCTACTTCCTGTTTATGGCCCACAGCCTCAAACGCCAAAAACGTTCTCAGAGACATTTTGACCTTAATTTATTTATTATTTTATACATTTTATTATTTTAGTAATTTCATTAATGTTATTCGACCGTTTTAATGTCTTTTACCACTCCTAAGTGCCCAAGGCATTGTGTACTTTCCATGCTCTGAAAGCTATAAACTAAAAGGACACGAGCCATGGTATAAAATAGTTTCAGATTTTAAAAAAATGATTCAGATTGATTTTTATCGAGCAGAAAAGGAAAAGTTGCTATTCTGGGTTTGAATTTGGATCCATTTTTTTAAAGATATGAATTTGCCCATAGGGTTAAGACCTTGGCATGGATTTTTTTAAGGCAAGAATTTTTTAAAAACCTTACTTGATGTGACGTAGGGAATTTTGTTCATTTTACTTCCGGAAAGTATGGGAGTTTGGAACTGGTTGTTTTTTTCAAGGTTAGTTTGGGAGGCAAGAGCGACAGTTTGGGAGTTCCAGGCGGTTCCAGACCGAAATGTTCAGGGTCAACAGAATCCGTTGCAATAACCTTTGCTAATTAAGGAGTCATTTTTCGATCTGTGCCAAGGTTATTAAAAACTGCTTTTGAACCAGGTTTAAAGTTTGGAACTTTATCACAACGTCCTTGCAAAAATAAGGCTTGAAAGTTTAAACTTTTAATGCCAATTAAATCATAAGGGATAAAGGGCTTTCAAGAGAGAAATGTAGATTTATTATAGAAGAGATAAGTGATTTTAGATTGAATTTCTTAGGAAAAGTCGGAGTAGTTTCGAGAAAGGTGATATAGTGATATGAGTCATTTTGATCATTTAGGCGTAGGAAATGGTTAAAGGAAGAGATAAGGAGCTAGAGTAAATCCTGAAAGCCATTGAAAAATGCTAGATAAGTATTTAAATATATAGACGAATCCATAAAAATATATAACACATGGAAAAAGATTATAATAATTTAGACATAAATTCTAGATAGGTTTTGAAAAATATTCAGTCATTTTGCGTAGAACCTCAAATATTTTTAGCAGTGTTACATTTTATCGTAATAAATAAATGGATTAAATTAATAATAAAAGATTATTTCATAATTATTTCAGAAAAATATGTATTATTTTAAATATTTTTAAAGCGTTGAATAATTAAATGATCTAGGGTAAAATTAGAATAAAACAACATTAAGAGAATAATTAAAAGTTCAGGGAAAAATGCTACAATAATTCAGAAATAAATTAACGTAGAATTCACTGAGAGTTGAGGACTTTCGAGTAGAGTTTTGTTTGTAAATAGAACGAAGTGTACTGTTCTGTAGTGTACTGCACGTAGTGTAGTGTAGTGTACTACTACGGAGGTTGCTCTAGCCCGGTTTTCGGAGTTTTGAACTCTTTGTTATGATGTGGGTCGGATCGAGGAGCAGATGTGTTTTTCACTTGCATGGGAACGAATGGGGAAAACAGAGCTCGAGGCCATTTGGTAACACCTTGAGTTTCCGGGATAACTATAAACTACTACTACCACTACTACGTCTATCGTTTGTATGAGTTCCGAGGCGAGTTTTACTTTTTTTTTTATTATTTTGGACCAAATCATTCCCACTCGCTAAAGGTGGAATCCACCTTTTGCGAGTGGGAATGGTCAGTAGCATTCAACCTGAAATGCACATCTGCTCCTGTTAGAATAGAGAAAATTGTAGGAGAATATAGGATACAGTATAGGAATAGCGTGTAGGAGAATATAGAGGATAGGTGTGTATGAGTTGGGGTTTCTATAGGTGATGTTCAGAATTCAAAAGGTAAGCGAAAGTTAAGAAAAAAGGAAAATACGGAAAATCAAGTGAAAACTCTTTCCATTTTCTTAAGACGTTCTTTTGAGGGGGTTTATGATGGAAAAAACCGTTGGTGGGAGACCTTTTGAGGTCAAGATTGAATTAATCGTTGACCTTTTCCGTTAGCCGGACCGACCTCTTCATTCAGTTAGATGGGATTTCGGGTTTTTTATCCAATTAGATAGAGACCCCAGGTTATTAAGTGTCGCAACGAGTTACAGGTCATGAGTTAATTAATTAAGGAACTGAGAAGGTTGAGAAATTGGGAGAAGTTGTGGGTTGTGTTCGATGTTGAACTTTTGGCCGAACCTTTGGTAAACAATGAATCATCACGAATGAAATGAATGAACCAGTAGCAACCTTCTTAACAATGAAAAATTGTAAACAAGGATGCAAAACAGAAGCTTGAACTTCCTAACAGTGAATTTAACCTTTTCCAACGTTGATAAAAATAAATAAATACAAATAAATACAAATAAATAAAATAAATAGAAAAGGACAACAATGAAGCTTAAAAACTTCAATGGAATTTCACATGTTTTGCATATTGAAACGTAATTAAACTAGAATTTAGCATCGAAGTAAAATTTAAAATTAAAAAGATAGTTTTTTTTTAATTTACAAAAGATTTTTTTTTCTACGGCTTATGCCAGTTACCGTTGTTTGCTTCTTCATAAAAGGGTTGCGGTGAGTTGGTGGTGGTATTAATAATTAGTATTTATTAGTGAATTAATGAGTGATTAAAGACGTAAATAATTGTAATAAATAATAAATTGAAAACATACGAATATAATGCGTTAAGATTAGTTTAGGTTGTATTCACTTGTATATTTAGGCAGGCGTTTTCAAGTGTAGGTGTTTTTGGAGGTTCTGAATTGAATTTGGAAGGTTGAATTCAATTTTGGGTTCAAAGGTGCTGTGATGTAGGTTCTGTAGGAGAGTATGTGAAATGTTTGAGTAGAGCATCTTGTGTGATAAAGTGTATTACCTTAGTAGGGGGGCAAAAGGGAGAGGGGGAAACTTTTTGCATTATAAGCGTCTTTTCTTCTCGGTTCCCTGTATTGGAAGCTCTTTTGAATAGATTTTGAAAGGTACTAAAACCCTCTATCCCCCCTATGTTATTCCTTTCCTCCTGGTCCTTTAGTACAGGGCAATACGGGGAAAAGGGAGTAAAAGAAAAAAAGATGGAGGAGAAGAGAAAACCACGTACCATGTATTCATCACGTGAGGTTTGCATGTATGGGAATGGGGGATATGGAAAGCGCGATTTTTCGTAACGAAGAATTGATTCGAAATGTTGTTTACCTGAAGAACTCGAAAAGGACCTTGACAACGTTTTTGCCAGGTTAATTTGGTAAACATACAAAGAAAAGAAAGCAAGAACCGTTTATTAAGATATATTGTTTTTCCTTGATAATTTTTTGAGTTTTTTGGAGAGAGAGGAGGGTATTGTTGTTGACTAGTGGGGAGAAGGGGCTTTCCACGAAGCTCAAGTGACATGTTTGGGATAGATGGAAGCGAGACGGATAGATGGATGGTAGCTTTATTGTATTGGCAACGTGGGAAAGTGCGTTGCCTGGTTACAATTTGCCAGCGTTTTAACCACCTATTCTAATCGTTCTTTTTCTTTTCTCTCTCTTTTTTGTGTCTTTTTTTACTATTATTTCGGTGGGATCTGACAGGTCATTATTGAATTCGTCCGGAGAAGAGATGAAACTCGATTCCGATGACTCGGATTCCGAGATCGAGCAACCGACCAAACGAATTGCCCTCCATGAATCTAATATTTCACGATACCATCAGGTAAATCTCGTTTTTAATTTATTCAAAATTTATTATTATTATTTTTATAAATTTTAACCCGTTTTTAAATGTTTTTGTAATTAGGGAATTTTAAATTTTTATATACAATTTTCTTGTTTTTAATTTTAATTTTCTGTTATCGTTTATGAATACTCTTATTCAACTCTAATTAGTCTGCTTCAATATACTTAATTTAGTACAATTTTATCTGGATGGAATTTGGCCGTTATTGTAATTCGGGAGTTTTTTTTTTTTTTTTATAGATTTTCTTATTATTTGTCTATTTATTGAATTATTCTTCAACTCTGATTAGTCTAATTTAATATGTTTAATTTAATAATATCTTATCTGGGTGGAATTTAACCGTTACTGTTAATTTGGATTTTTTATTTGATAAAATTCTTGTTTTTGTCTTGTTTTTATTTTTAGGAATTCCATGAAGTGTGTCTAATTGGAAAGGGAGAGTTTGGGTCCGTCCATAAGTGTGTCAACCGGTTAGACGGGTGCATTTACGCCATAAAGAAGAGTATCCGACCAGTGGCTGGGAGTGCTAATGAGTAAGTTTCGTGACTCATGCGTTTTGATGAAAATATTGAAGAATTATTTTATTTCATTAGTTTATTAATTCCTTGTTCGTTGCCGTTTTTTCGTGTAGGAAAGCTGCCTTGAATGAAGTTTATGCTCATGCGGTTTTGGGCAAACATCAGCACGTTGTACGCTATTATTCAGCCTGGGCAGAAAACGACCACATGATCATTCAGAACGAGTTTTGCAACGGGGGAAGCCTGGCAGATGCGATCGAAGAGAACAAACGGTCAAACCGGTTCTTTGAAGAGTCTGAATTAAAAAACGTACTTTTGCAAGTTGCCGAGGGATTAAAGTAAGAAGCATCAAGAAAGAGAAAACTTATCTTAATAGGATGACTTTGAGGGTTTCAAGTTTCTAATCCTTTTTTTTATTTTATTTGTCGTGGGGTTAATTAGGTATATTCATTCCATGCACCTGGTCCATATGGATATTAAGCCGGGCAATATCTTCATCTCGAGGGAAAGACGGTCCTTTTCCAATTCCTATGATTCGGCGGACGATGGCTTTGAAGAAGAAGATTCAGTTGAAGAAGAAGTAGTCTATAAAATTGGCGACCTGGGACACGTGACCTCAGTTAGCAATCCACAAGTAGAAGAAGGCGATTGTCGGTACTTGCCCCAAGAAATACTCCATGAGGAATTTACCCATCTTTCCAAAGCGGATATCTTCGCATTAGGTGAGTTTGCGGAATGTGGAGGAAATATTTGGCAATTGTTGGAGAAAATGTCAGGGATTATTAATGGAATCCGTAGAGAAAAATTAAAGGTATTTTCAAAGAAGTATTAATGGCCATTTTAGCCATTAGTAGATTTATTTTCTTGTTAATTATTAGAATTTTTTATTCATTTTTTTATTTATTTATTTTTGATTTCTTGAGACTTTTTTCTACAGCGCTAACTAGCGTTCTATTCCGTGATTAATTGAAAGGTATTTTTCAAAGAAGTATTAGTGATTTTTGGGGAATTATTATAATTTTTTATTTATTTAAAAAACATTGTACAATGTTAACTAACGTTATTTGCCGTGATTAATTGAAAAGTATTTTCAAAGAAGTGTTAGTGATGATTCTAAGCCATTAGTAGAATTATTCGTCATTTTTGGGGAATTATTGGAATTGTTTAATTAAGTTTTTTTTATTAAGTTTTTACGAAGCTTAAAAGCTTTGCAGATGATAGTACACAAATTTTTGTAATTATTAGGATTTTTTTAGAAAATAGCCGTGAATTTAACGGAATTTTCGGAGATTTTAAGGAAGTAATTAACCGCAACGTTGACTAACGATCTTTTCCGTGATTAATTGCAGGTTTGACGATCTACGAAGCGGCCGGTGGGGGTCCTTTGCCGAAGAACGGTGACGAATGGCATTTGATCAGGAAGGGGATGCTCAAGCCCATCGCGCGTTACAGCAAGGACTTTAATGACTTGCTCAAACTGATGATTCATGCGAACCCTGAAACAAGGCCGGGCGCGATGGTTCTGGTCCAGCACCGCGTCCTTTGTCCCTTCGGCAACAAGACGAAAGCGCAGTTGCGCAAGGAGCTCAACGAAGAGCGCTTGAAGAACGAAATGCTGTCCAAACAACTCCAAGAAGCTGCCAAATGCCTTCAAAACTTTGCTCCCACGCCAGTACCGGACAACCAACCCGCCCCTCCTTCCCGGTCCCAGTCGGATCGAATGTCTCGACTCATTGGCAAGAAGATCAATCGGAGTCATAGTACGACCACCTTTTGACGACTTTCTTGGCCCGGAAATTCCTCAAGTTTTCCAAAAAAATGCCCAAAATTGCCCCTTTTCTTTCGTTTCTTTGCGTTTTGCGCGAGAGCAGATTCTATTAAAAGAAGACAATGGTTTGCATGGTTCAATGATGGATGTCGACTGTGATTATGAGTGATAAGAGCGTCAATCGTTTTTTTCTCTTTTTTCGGGAATGTTACCAGGAAAAAAAGATATGAGAAAGTATTTAAAGAAAATTAGACATGTTGAGAAAATAGGAGTTCCAAGTGTTTTCCGTGCCACGGAAAATCCTTGCAATTTTTTTTAAAATCATTATTATTCCTTTTTTGTACATTTTTTTTAAGTGATGGGTGTTTTTTACGGGTTGAGCACTTGACGTTTACCGGAATCATAAATGTATATCAATTTAAGTAGAAAAAGGAAGAAATAACTTGGAATTCGGAACGTTGGTGCTCTAGTCCATGTATTTTTTTCTCGCGTTTGTCCTTGTACATTCTCTTGCCATAATTAATTCATCGCGCTTGAAACCTCCACCTCCACCCCGACCCCTTTTGCCCCCAGCCACCCGCCGAACAAATTCTATTTTTATCTTCTTGTATGTCGTTGAATAATCAGCTCATTGTTACGGGGGAAAACAGGGCTTGTAGTTCCGTGAATTAAAAACTCCAGAAGCTTTTACTATTCGAAAAACGAGTTTATTGTTACCAATAATTCTAGTTAATTGTCTCCTAATTAGTAGTTTAAATTGGTGTTGGTACTAGATAAGGAAGCAATTTTGGGGAAATTTAATTAACTTTGTAGGGATTCTTGGGAGAATTGGTTAGCCAGGAGGCCAGCCTAATTGGCGACCGCCCAAAACGTGGATGTGCAAGTGGTAAACCGATTGAGCGCCGTCTTTGCCCTCATTGATCACTAAACAAATAAGAGTTAATTAGATTTGGGTGCTTTGGAAGTTGTGAATGAGTTCAGGGTGGTTTTACCGAGCCTGTAGCCGTCTTTCAGGTCCAATTCTTGGGCAACTCGCTTCGCGACGAGCAACATATGGCCTAAAAGCTGAAAAGAAGAATGGATTTTAGAAGAGATTTTAGACTGAGAATTGAGGTATTTTTAAGGAGGAAATACCATTTCATCCTCGTCTTGGGCTTTGGAAAGCTGAGTGATGGGCTTGATGGGGATGACGAGGAAATGAACAGGTGCTTGAGGAGCCACGTCGTGAAAAGCCAGGCAGTGATCGTCGCGGTAGATGATCTTAGCTGGGATTACGCCGTCTATAATCTTGCCGAAAATAGTGGGACCGGAAACTTCGCCAGCTGCGAGATTGGCGGCGGTTTGGGCCTTGCTGACCTCGTCACTCATCCTAAATTGACTAACCTAGGACGAATTAATGTTTTTTTTAATAAATTATAATGAAATCAGGACAGATAAGGCTAGGTTTATAGTAGTTATATATTGGATAAACTGTAGTTTATGTCTGTATACTTACTGAGAATGTGCGCAAACTACTGAGAGGAATAAGGGATCTATACAGCTGTTTTGAAACAATGCCGGTCCTTCTCATAAACATATTTTTTAGGGACAGTTCTGTATTGTTTTCGCTCTTTAGCTTCATACGGAGGTTTCTAGATGGCGCCAGCTTACGGAATCTTTCCAACTTATTTTATACATTATTTTGCATGAAGGCCGATTTGCATGTAACCCAGTGTTTCTGAAAGTGTGCGCCGCGGCGCCCTGGTGCGCCGCCAGGCCCGTACCCAGGGGGGGGGGGG
>JAGJRO010000131.1:0-96906 GCA_022832285.1 Lepidurus apus apus | reverse complement strand
TAGAAAAAGGGTTCGAGAAGAGAACAAAACATTCACAAAACGGGGGACTGGTGACCTTTCTCTCGGGTACTCTAGGGCGTTTTGGACTGCCGTAAGGCCCGACCTGCATTGCGCTTTGTAAACCGTCGTGACCTTTTTTGAACTGCACTGGGAGGTTTGCGAATGTATCCTTTGATTTTCTGGCCTTTTACCTGAATATTACTCTGGGGACCGAGAAGGTCGTCAGAAAACCTTAACATTGGAAGATAGCCCTGTTACCATATACTGTGTAAACCTTTATACTGTGATATGGTACTTGAGAAGTTTATTTCAAATTGAGCTTTGGTTTTGTTTGACCGTTTTGAAGCTCGAACAATGCGATAACTTTTCTCCTTTTTCGTATCCCCCTTTCCTTACCGGAAAGATGGTATACGCCAAAAATAGGATTCCAAGTTCTCGGGTTAACCCCCCCCCCCCCCCCGAAAAAAAAATCCTGGGTACGGGCCTGTGCGCCGCGGTAGGCTTGCAGGGGTGCCGCGAAAAATTCCTATAAATTCATAGATGCAAAAATTATATAGGCCTATCTTCTAAGGGGCGCCGTACGAACTGGGGATATGTTCCGAGTGGCGCCGCGAACGAAAAAGTTTGAGAAACCCTGATGTAACCTATGCGTATTTGTTGTACCCAAGACATTCCGCATAGCATCTGATTTATAAAAATGTCCTTTTTGTTGTACAATTTGTATATTTTTTTCAATAAAAACGAAAATTTGGGTAATTTTTTTACATTTTTCAACAATCCGCTAAAAGGGGGTGCCGCCTCTAGAAAGGACGAATACTATTGGTGGATTAGCCCAATAAGGGGGCGTGGTCTCTTTTCAATCTGGAAAAGCGTTTTCTGGGTTTTTTTCCATAAATCCCTGCACAATCAAGGGGGTCCCCTTAAATTTTTTTTTAAAATTGAGAGCCTCGCCCCTTTCCCTGTTCCCAACTCTACTGCTCGGTTTTCCTGTCCCCGATATTTGAGCTCGTGATGCCGTAGCTCCACAATATCGAATATGGGTATAGGAACCTTGCCGGGAAGGTATTTTTTCATATTTTTTTTTCAACGAAATAAAGTGCCTCGACACTTTATTTTTATTTTTTTTTGTTTCGAACCTGGGACCTCTTGATCCCAAGTCGTGCGTGTTATCCACGCGGTCATGGGTTTATATTTATAATTAATGGTTGCTGAAGCATGCATTAATGCAACATTTGAACTAAGGTATACACGTAGTGTGACCCAACTTTTCTTCGATTTATAAACATATGACGGTTCGCCTATAGTCATACTTTGTATTCTCTTGAAGGCTTGCATTATATCGTATTTCTTTGTCTGAATTAAAAAAAATTAAATAAAAAAATCCTACCTATATGTTGGCTTGCAAAATAATTACAACGCCATGTTTGCTTTAAGCTATTTTTATTGAAAACTCACAAATACAGTAAAAAAATTTTGTTACAATCTATGGTCAGTATGGACCGCAAACTAAACTGCCGGTCACGTCCAATAGTTACGTCTTGAGCCAACATAAACAAAATAGACGGGAGCAAAGCAATATATCTTCAACGTTTATAGTCGCTTGAAAAGTAACTGAACAACGGAGTTTGGGTCTGCATTGAAGTAAATGGTCTTGCCATCTTCCTTGTAGTCTAATATCCTGTACTCTTCCGCGACTTCAAATCCTAGCTTACTAAAAATATGCTGCATTGCTGGCGACGTTGCTGTCGTTTTAATTAAGGCGAAGCCCTTTTCCTTCGCTAGGGCAATACTGAGGTCTAGTAATCTGCTAGCGATTCCTTTGTTTTCGTAATTCTGGTCGACTGATAGGCAGAAGAATTGAAGATAACCATCGATGCTTTCTCGTTCGAAAAAATCAACGCCATCTTCCAAGAAGGATAGAAAGCGGTAATCGGTATTTGGCTCGTCTGGCTTCGGATCCGATTTCCTCTGAATACCGTTCAGACGTACACCGACTATTTTGCCAGTTTTGGAGTCAAATGCACCAAACGATAGATGTTGTTGGAAACATGCTTTAAAGACAAGCAAGTGGATGTTATCTTCTTCGGTTCGATTCAAATCGCCTCTTGCAATTTGCAGAGTTTCACGCTTCAGAAAATCACGGACAAGAAGATCCAACGCTTCATCAATCTGATCTGGCTCCGTGATTAACTTGTACACTATTTCTGGTGGATCCATGCTGCTCGCAATAACTGGGGTAAAACCGTATACTAGAACAAAACCTTTGCTTTTAGTATAATTGAGAATGTTTCTGAAGTAGCAGAATACTTACGAATTTGAAAACTATTTGCTTCGATAAACAGAGGCTTCGACAAGGATTACTGGAGGCTAAAGAAAGACTGTTACTAGGTTCCTATGTCAATGTAGAACTTTTTGGGTTTTACATGAAAAGACCGAGGACCATAGCTGACGCTGGTGAACAGACGAAATTTGCCTTGCAATTATTTGATCTTTTGCCGTCGTAGGATGGTAAAAGGATATTATCGACAAGTTAGGCGTCGACGGACTCCTCGCTTGTCTTCTCCCAAGATGCGTGCCTTGCATTTTTCGCAGTCTCCTTGGCCCGGTCGCGCTGCCATGGTCGTCCTGGCCTGGGTCACTCAAATTACCTTGGCTCAGATTACAATCATTGGCCGTCGTTGTTCTTCCTTGTTCTCATCTCTTAGGTCACAATCTTCAATTGCCTCTCCCGGTTAGTATTTGGGCCGGTTCCACAAGTAAACTTGATATCAAGTACAAAACTTGCCCTTGAGTGGACCGTTTTCGTACTTGGGTTAGAGTGACTCAAGAAAACCATGCGTTCCACAAATAAACTAACTTTTCCACTTTTCGAAGGTTGCACTCAGCGACCCCAGGAGAGTATTTGTAGGTCATTGGGTTAGAGTGACTCAAGAAAACCCTACGTTCCACAAATAAACTAACTTTTCCACTTTTCTAAGGTTGCACTCAGCGACCCCATAGGAGAGTATTTATAGGTCATTAGCACATTGCTAAGTATCATCCGCCTTTGTCGCTCTCGACTTGCCTGGACATTTTATCATTTCCATTTCCGTGAACACATTTTCATTCAGTTGCGGCAATGTTTTTCTTTTTCTTTTAATCTTAATTAACCTTAGTTAACTTTAGTGTTGGTATTTACTCAAATTGTTATGCATAATCCTACTTTTCGTCACAAATTAAAAAAGAATTAAAAGGTGTCAGGTAGCCTATCCAAAAATTATATATTAATTTTGATAGCATCAGAGGGATTGTTGCATTGCTGCCAATTTTATAAAAATAGTTTCCTAAAAAAAGCCAAACTTAAATGAAAACAATTTAATTCATAACATTATAATAGATAGTTTAATAAAAAATATAATAGACTTTCATAAAATTCAACTATTATAACCGATATTTGCCAAAACATTAGAAATTGGCTGGATGAGATAGGAGCAAGGGTCGTCTGGACGACCCTTAATTCTTTGCCCTAAACATCGCACTACACTCAAGGCTAAGATACTTGTGGAACACTCTCAAGAGCAAAATGGTCAACTTGCGTGTAAGAGCTAGTGAAAAAGACCTTTTAGTTTACTTATGGAACCGGCCCCTGTCAGCACTGTCCGAAGGGGACATTCCTTCTTCCCAGCCAGGCTCGGCCCGATCCGCGGCGGGGTCGGCGCTGCGTTCTACGCGGAACGCGAGTAAGTCTTCTTGCGGCGCTTCGATACCCGCTCCACCCTCCCCTCTCTTCCTTGTATTCCTTCTCCTATTCGTTTTTCCTTCTGTCTACCCTTGGACCTAGGGGACGGTTCGCGGTACCGCAGCCTCCGGCGTTCCGAGTCAAAGCCGGAGGCCATGCGGTCACCTGCGAATTGGCTGCGCCCTAGGGCCCAGTTTGTTGCCCAAACCTGGAAGGATTCCTCACGATACCTGGAGAAAAACAGTATTTCATAGGAAGCCCCTACATTGGTTCCTGCCCGCGCATTCGATAGAGGCTCTGACAAGGATTGCTGACGGCTACAGAAAAATTTGTACTATAGGGCAGGGCTGTCCAACTGGCGGCCTCCGGTACGGCCCCCGGGTTGATGCTTGCGTAGTATCGTGGCCTTCAGTGGCTCAGAAGTTGGACAGCCCTACTATAGGGGAACTCTGTTATAGTTTTGGTGTTTTGTGTGAAAAGACTATAGCATAGGAACCGAGGATCATAACCTGACACTGGTGAACGGACGAATGCGTAAATAGAATAATAGATAAGGAACGAAATTGTGACGTTTTCTGTATTTTGTCTTTTGATAGGAAAAGAAGGAAACACTGATTGTAGTTCCGATTAGACTCTTTTACACTCGACTTTTTAACACCCGACTAGACAAGTCAAGAGTCGAATTTAGCATTTTGGAGTCTGTAATAGAGGTAAGGGATACCCATAATGGTAACCATAATCAACACCATAATCTCCACATTCGGTTATGTAATAATAAAGGTTATGGAGTTGATTATGGTTGACTATGGCAAGGAAAGCCCCCTTCAACGACCAAGAAGCCAAACAAGGCTGCGTTTCAACTGGCGGTTCAACCCGGGTTGTTCAACTCGCCTGTTTCAACTGGCCAAACCCGGGTTCAAAGTGGAGTTTAGAGAAGGGTTGTTCGACTCCACTTCGGATCANGTTGTTCAACTCGCCTGTTTCAACTGGCCAAACCCGGGTTCAAAGTGGAGTTTAGAGAAGGGTTGTTCGACTCCACTTCGGATCAGGGTTGAACCCAGCAGAAGCGGGTTGAGGGATGTTCCGCGTCTGGCTGCTAGGTGGCCAGGAACAACCCAGGATTTCAACCCGGGTTGTTCAACCCGCCAGTTTAAACGCAGCCCAAAAGGGTTTTATTCTCAATTCAACTCGGAAAGAACAGTGAAACATATAGGAAAATTATCGCTAGATGGCTCTGATACTCTTTTATTTGCGGTCATTTTTCACCGGTATTTCGGTATAGCGAAATACTTAAAAAAAATATTCCAAACACTGAAAAAAAACGCCATTTATAGTGAAAGGAAAAAAAATTGCAGCAAAGGAAACAAAATTGTACACAGCAAAGATATCGCTAATATTTATGGTACTTAACAGGGCCCTATTTCCCATAAGGCCAACCTAGACCATGGCCTGGGGCGCAGCAGTCAGGAGGGGGGCGCAGAAAGAGAAGAAATAACCAAATAAATTCTAAATCAACTTTTCAAGGTGTGTGTGTGGGGGGGGGGACAGAATTGTGCTTTGGTCTAAGGCGCAGAATTGTGTAAGCACGGCCCTGGTACTTAAACCCAAAATTGGGATCTCAACTAACCTCAAAAAGTAAATTTTCAAAACTTGCATGAATCACGTAAGCGTCTATGCACGCTTATGTGCACCCATGGACACATATTGACAGTGTAAGGCCATATCAAAGGTAAAAGCTTAAATTTTCAGGGAAAGCCATTCCACTTAGGAAGGAAGTTTTATTTTATTATCAGTTTTTAGCTGAGAAAGACACACTTGACAGAAATAAGTTTACTTCACCCATGGGCAAAAGCGAACCTGTACATAGAAAGCAACTTAACCAAAGCTTTTAAGCCGAGTTCATTGGAAAAGGCAGGGGAGCAGTCACGCAACCAAATGCGAATCTATAGACTACAAGGCAATTTATCCAAGTTCACATTTTCTTGTTTTCTTTTGCGTCCAGAACAACACACCTAAATGTAATACGAATATCAAAGTTTCGAAAGATTCAAGTATTGTTAGCATGATACCTGTCGCTACAGCGAACGCACCAATTGAACCAAAACCAAGAATTCCAGTCATTACTGCGTCAGTTATTCTATAAGTGTTGAAAATAATGTAGGTATATTTTTCCATTCTTTGCTTATGCCCAAGGTTTAGCAAATATCTAGGCAGTAATGTATCGCTCGCTTTTAGGTCACCCCTTCCGCTTCCGGAAGGGGTGACCTAAGACTGACATCCATGAGACGCCTTGACCTTTTACTTGCTGACGTACGGCTATGGAGAATCTGACCTTTCTGACACGGTTTCTAAGAAATAGGTGTTGACGATTGACTTAACTTTTTACCTTGTTTTGCGCTTCTAGAAGTTAGTTCGACGAGAGACGCAAAGAGAGGCAGACGTGACGTTGTTGTACTGATTTGATTTTTGCTTGCTTGGTGTTGAATGTATTTTGTGAGTGTTACTGTAATATAGAGCGATTATTCTTAAAACAATGATTTCCCTTACGTGTGTGGATCAGCCAGAGGTTCCATGCACGTAACACACTGGGAAAAAATTATAGTGATAGGAAAGAAATTTATAGAAAAAAGGACTTTTTACACTGCAAAGGGTGCGTTTTATTGTGAACTGTTCCGTTCACCAGTTCTTCTGTTGAACTGCTCTCGTTGACAATAAAACGGACGTTCTGCAGGTCGCCGTTCAACTGGCTGAGTTGAACGAGCGTTGACAATAAAACGCCCGTCAAGCTTATAGGGCGTGCTTACTGCTTAAGGGTGGTTCACACTACCGATCAAAATCAAAAATCACAAGTCAAAATCAAGAAAAGCAAGTGTTGCCGAATGTGACTGTTGCTTCTTGTGGTGTTCCACGCTCTTTGTAACCTATGTGTTGCAAATTCGTATTAATCGGCGTCTTTCAGGCTCGACCTTTTGGCCGGACATCCTGTCTTGTAATTAGATTATTAGTCAACCATATTCTAAGTCATTTATGGACACAATTTTTTTTCCTAACGACCGGGTAACCACAGAGTCTTAATCTTTTGCCACTGCGAATCTATAAGAACATTTTCTTACCGTCGCAATAGCCAACCCTGGGCACCTCCCACTACGCAAGCCGTATATAATCGATACATTACTTCGTAGATTGCATCACATTAATTCTACCTTTGAAACTTCCCGTATATATTCAAGTCGTTTTCAATGACACACTGGTCCTTGCTATTTTACTTCAAAGATAAAGATTTATGCATCGTATACCAAGCTGTAGAAGTGAACGGTATAGTGACACCGTCCCGTAGTGTGCATGAAAGTCCACCTCACTCCGACGAATACGTGATGCATGATCAGTTAGCAGAGCTGATCATATCCCCGGCTGCACTACACAAGGCTGCATTAGCAAACTATTCGAGCAATAAGCCGTACAGTACTCAAACTAAGTATCGCAGGGATAGCCTTTTCAAATTGACCAATGACAGTGCTTGTCGTCATTCGGACCAATCCTGTCGTGCCCAGACCACAACTACGCTTATGCAAGGCTCTCAACACTATAACCCTTCTAAAATTCCCAGTCAATTAAAAGCAGGTCATTCAATTAAATGGCATTTAGTAGAGAAGCTAATCCCTCCACCTGGCAGAAAGGGCAAAACAAGAAAGCGGTTGGCGAAAATAAATCAAAAAATTTATTTTTTGTCAAGAATATTTTTCAATGCTGACCGACTCCACCTCCTCCGCAGGTGGAGTCGGTCAGCATTTCATCTTCAATGATGGCGCTTAAAAACGTTTTGGTGACTCCGCAGGTGGAGTCGGTCAGCATTTCATCTTAAATGATGGCGCCTAAAAACGGAGATCATTCCATTTGAATGATCTCCGTCAGTCTCTGTCAGCCAAAACAGAGCCCAAACCACACCCTCCGTCAAGCCATTTCGTGACTGAGACTGACGACTGATTGAATTTGACTGGCAGTGTGCACCAAGCTTACTTCTGCAGCTTCGTATACTATATATAGGGGAGACCGGGGCACGTTGGGCAGTTTTTCGTTCTCGAGAGCCTAGAAGACGCTATATTAACAATGTGAAACTAAATTTGGTGTTTTAAAGTAATATTGCCATCCTAGTTATCGTATGATTTTTTTTACGAGTTAGCTCAAGTCCTTACTTTTAATATTTAATTTCTACCAGAGCCGGTCAAAATTAACCAACGTGCCCCATACCACGAGGTAGGTTGGGCAGGACTACGGGGTACCTTGGGCAGTGATGGAATTTCATCACGGTTTGAAATATTTTTTTTGTTGATAACGAGCCAAAGTATACAGATTATAACCAAGTGAAAAGTAAAAAAAAAAACTTTAAAACGAAGCATTGGTTTAGTATTATTATTCGTTAAGTACTGCTTCTTTGATCAGCTCGGGAGGATGCTATCCGTTTTCGTTTCTTTTGCGATAAATCCTCAGTATTAACTAAAATAAACTTGTATTACTTAGATGCAGTGGTTTGTATAAAGTTTTTATGTCTGTTTGGTTCCAGAGTTGACAGTCATGCTTTCGACCCAGTGCTTGCCCACCATGTTCCAACCTGCCCACCATGTTCCAACCCTGCAAAAAGTTCTACTTAGATATTTACCAAACGAAACTCTTAGAAGACAAAAATCTCTGTTTTCAAAAGTTTGGAAAACCTATCGGAAAAAAACAAAGAACTATAACTTTTAGTAGAAATTGACGAGCACACCCATACTTTCTCAATTGCTGTGTTTGGTTGAAATGAACGTCACGTGAATTTAGTGGATTTTTTTTTCAAAAGATAGCTCAGATATTTAAAATTGTTCAACCTACCCCCTATCCAAGGTGCCCCGGTCTCCCCTACATCCATATCTTCGATGTAAAATAGCAAGGACCAGTGTACCATTGTTTCCGATCTAAATCTGACCAGCCGTTCTCTGCACAGATATACTACCACATCTCTTTTAACTTCGTCGGTTATCTTGTAGTCTTCTAAAGGCTTTTCACACGCTTTGGCTGAACCAATAAAATACTTAATATGAGCTATATTAATATAGCTGTACTTACTTGTATTTGTCGGTCGCATTGAATTTTAACCAGAATTTAATGAACTTGCCGATAGTCGTGACATTTTCCTGTTTGTTTTATATGAACTACGCAAAACGACTTGAATACAAACAGTTCCAAAGGCCAAACTGAAGTGATGCAATCTACGCCTTGGCTGTGGTTTATAATATACGCAATACGCTTACGTAGTGGGAGGTGCTCAGGATTGGCTATCACGACCGTCTGCTTGTTTATACATGAAAGCTAAACGAGCCGCTTGTTTAGCATTTTTGCAAAGTATCAAGTTAGTCCAAGTCTAATTCACACATGTTTTACTGTAATCGTATGCTCTGAACTTTGCGATTTAAAGCTTCAAGAAAATCTTCGAAATCCAGCAAAGATTCGTTCTTTCATGTTTCGAACAGTGCACAGGGCAACCGTGTTATCGCTAGTGGGATCCGAGCACTCCCGAGTTGTTACGAATCTCATTTTCTTTTGCAGTTACCTTACCGTTGCCTGGCGGTCTGTAACCCGCTGAATCCGGTTGCAGGAAACGAAATTGGCGTGAAACTTTTAAGAGAATTTAGAAAATACAGAGAATTATAAACTATAGGAAAGCAGACCAAAATTCCCAACTTTTCTTCTTACTCATAATATCACTGGAAGAAATAAACAGTTATATTTCAGCAGACACTACAACACAACCTTCTCAAGAAGATTAGAATCCTTTATCTCAAGAAGATAGAAAACCAACCACGAATAAACAGATAGCGTGATTCATTACTTGGTCCATTGGAAATCATGATACGCTCCAAAGGATCTAATAAATTTCACTGACTAATAATTTTGCAGTTGGCATACAGTACCATAAAGTCAAAGGAAAAACGAACGACTCTCTGCTCTAAAAATAAATTTTAAAAATGCGAGCAACTTACCAAAAGGAATTATACCATTGAAATTACGTCCCAATCCTCTATGAGCTTCAACAATCTGTCCTTTTGATGTAATCACCACGCTCTCGGGTCTCTTTTCCGGAGTAAAGACTTCTTTCCAAGAACCGCATACTAGCTTGGACTTGCAAATTGTTATCCATTAGCGAACCGCACGTATCTTGCAAAACTTGCTCTCCTGGTACAATGGACCATGCAGCCACTACCAAAAAAAAAAAAAATTAGAAAAAAAATATATTTAGAAAATAGTTAAAAGTCAATGGAATGAAGTAGAAAATCATAGTTAAATCCTCAAATTACCTGAATTTTTGTTCGCTACATAAAGTGCGTAAATTCGCAAAATCGCACAGATTTCTTCGTCATCCGAGTTGCCAAACGTACCAACCGGCCACGCAGATCTAAAAACGTTATGAAAATAAAGATTACAAACTTCAAAATCAACGAAAAATTTAAGAAATTTTTCATCCATGAACTTCATGTATAAAAACAAAACAAAAACAGTTTAGCATGTCAAAATGAAATAAATATAGCTTTGCCTTTGTTGTCTGGTGACTCTAAGCGCTTTAGCTAGGCGTTTGTTCAACAAAAGCTCAAGCAAATGATACTCCACATCTTGACGTCGCGAATCCTCGAAAGTTTCTTCCACTAAACCTTCCTTAGCGTCTTCTTTAGGGGTAGGGGTACCACAATCTGGGTCCAATTCGACTTCTTCTAGTGCTTGGTACAGCCCAGTTCTCAGGTTTCCAACATCTACCGATACATCCAACATCTGCTCAAGAAAACCCAAATGACTTCAAGTAATAAGTAATAATTCCATAAATAATAATTAAGTAAAGCTATGGCAATAGGCGTGAGCCTACGCCTGATTTTCGGGGGGAAAAAGAGTATTAATTCTTCAAATAAGCAGTTCACATTAAAATAATACAGTTCACATTAAAAAGAAGAAAGGGAAGCATATTAATGAATTAATGTACCTGGCTTCGAGTTGCAGCTGCAGCTAGTAACGACAAGAGCTTTGCAAAGCTCTCAAGCAGCATTAACGCTTGGAACTGCAATTTATACAAAAAGCGGCAGAGATCAACGTGTTGTTCGTCACACGTTTGCTCCGGGAACGTTTCCCCCATTTGCTGCAGCTTCAACGTCGACTGTACCAGCCCCAAACACTAAAATAAGTTCAACAAAAAATCAGTTCAATTCAACTTAATATACTGCAATTAAAGCAATAGAATGGGTTTACTTCTAAGGCATGTTCCCTTCGATCAAAGCAAGTTTCGTAATGCTCCTGCAGTTCCAAGATGGCAAACCTTAAACGCTCCCAACCACGCCCTTCTACCGGTACAGGCACATCCCCTGGGGCTACACAGAGTACAGAAGGACAATCCACCCCCGTCAAAAGCATTTGAGCTCCATTTTGGAAGAGAATCGCCAAAGAATGCAGGGATTCGCTGCCAGGGCCTTGGCACACCGACAAATAGTGGCAGCACTCCCTCGAAACGCTGGCGACCTTAACTCTCAAATCCTAAATGGTAATAAAAAAAATCCAAATTAATTTATTTCGATAGAAAAATAAATTACAATAAAAATACATGTAAGTAAAAGGTAAGCGTCTTTTTAATTTCACCCCAACTCTTTTTATGAAAAAATAAACCACGGTAAAAGGCTTAAGCGTACAAGCCGTAAAAAAAATTAAAAAAAATAAATAAAGGTCGTTTTCCTATCTTACAGCAAGCGACACCCGTCCTTGAAGAATATCATGTCATTAAGGGTCGGTTTCCCATCTTAGAATAAGCGAAACACGACCTTAAAAAATACCTTGTCATTAAGGGTCATTTTTCTATCTTATAACAAGCGAACCACGTCCTTAAGTACCCACGAAGAACATACAAAATACGAAAAACAATACCAATAATTAAAGACAACTAATAGATATAAGCTAACAAGTAGTTGTCCATTATTTTAGTATGTATTTACTATACTATATAAGTAAATTAATTAATAAGCTAAATGAAACTTTATTTCTTTGTGCAAAATAAGATTTCTCAAATTGAAATGCATAGTATTTACCCTATATAAGTTGTTGAATAAAGGAAACGCTGTGAGCAGACTGTTAGCCCATGCCGAGGGTGAGCTGCTAACTAAATTTTGCAGTAACTGTCTCCATTGGTTATCAGGCTCGTCAGTACTGGACATGGACGTGAGATTCGACGGTAAAGGGAGCGAAACTGTGATGGGACGAAACGCAGGGGGCGTGGTTTGCATGGAATTGACGCCTGGTGACAAATTGCACGGAGTGACGTCACCCATATCCCCTTCGCTGCATTCACTATGCCTAAAACAACAAAAAAGTGTCCTATTTTGCACAAATTCTCAAAATTTCAACTTTTTCTCTTCTTTTTTCAAATATTTGTATCTTACGAAGAGTCTGAATGGAGGCTCGAATGACGTCGACCTAAATCTAAGGGTAATGAAGTTGGCGGGAAGATGACTGCCCCTGCCGAGTCGCTCCGAGGAATATTCACGCCCGTGATGACGTCATCCAAGGGCGAAACTGAGCCTAGTTCATCATCCGACGATTCTTCCAATCGATGAGGCTAAAAATAAAACAAAAATATAATAATTAATCAAATTAAAAAAATCAGAATACAAAATTAATGAATAAAATCCATAAAAAATCAGAATATAACATTAATTAATTAAATCATGGACTTATTTACTCTGATTCAAAAATAAAATTTATTACTTTTCGAATCATTACTGGCGTCGCTTCTGCAGTGGTATTGGCGTCCCCTTCGGTGTCTAGATTGTTGAGCGAATGTCGATGAACTCCCCAATTGAAGCGATCCAAACTCTCCCCCTTAAAGAAACAATTAATGAATCCAAAACGAAAATAATGATGAAAATATTCGAAAACTCAAAAAAATATAAAAAGACGTACTTCTTCGCTCTCAAGCTCATATTCCAGAAAGTCAAAGTCTTTAAAGACTCCAAATTGTTGATCCGTCGTGGTAGAATCGTCCAATTTGCTGTCTCCGGACAAATCTTGCTGCGTGGACATTTCTTCCGTCGAAGAAGCCATACTGGACTGCCTTTCTAGCAACTCCGAGCTTTGACTGAAGATAACCTGTATTTGCACACACAAAAAGGCATTAATAACACGTTTCACTCAATTTCTTTCCCATTATAGAGCAGAAATAGCCAAATAAGAAGCCCAAAGTAGTAACACCAAGGTCATACGTGCAGTTTTTTTAAGCTAGAGGATGCTCTGTGTCTCTGTTCTAGATAGCTGTCTACCACGTAGCTCCAAACGTAGCTTTAGTGCTTAAAAAAAAAAAAAATTGCTGCGCAGAAATAAGCAAGTGTCAGATTTCAGAATTAGCTGGAAAATGTGAAATGTTCCCAAAAAGGACTGGCAATGCCAAATTACCTTGCCCGTTTCTCGATCCACGAAGAAGACCCACTACAGAGAAAGAACAGAACTTAAGACAGACTAATTGGCATGCAGAAATGAGAAGAAAAAATATATATATATATTTAAAAAAAAAAAATTTCTCCACAAATTCTTCCACAGACAAACCCAGAAGGGATAAATTGGATTTCGAGCATAACAACCGTTCCGGGAAAAAAAAATTACACCCTTTCCAAAATTACTCCATATGCCAACTACTTATCAAAAAGGTTAGGAATGAAAAGAAATGTTAATTAAAGCTCGACATTCAAAAAACGTCCATAAATGTCCTTAAATTTCCTTCAGGGGGAGTAAAGGCATAAAGGTAGAATATACTTACCGAAGGGCTTTTAGGTAGCCCAACCTTTTGTCCACATGAAGTCAACAGATTCACCAACGATTCCCTCACCCGCGCCTTTAAAATGAAAAAATTGTCAAAAAATTGTCGTTAAGGGTCATTTTCAATCTTCTTAACATGCGAATCTCGCCTACTTGCGATAACCATGGTCGTTTCCAACCAGAAACGGATGCACTGTCTGCGGAAGATAAGGAAACTGATCTGCGAGGTGAACACGCCCCTTCCTCTTCCTTCTTGGCTGCTCCGTCTTTCGTTTTCTTGTCTTGTCCTTTAATTTCGTCTTTGGGTTTGGTGTCGGGGTTGGTTTGGTGCTTTCGACCAATCACAGGCGTTTGCGATAAATCATAGGTAAACTCCATAGTCCGTCCTACAAAAACAACGCCGAAATGAATACAAATATCTCAATAAAAAATAAATGAAATAATTAAGTGAGTGATTCATCATCGAATTTTCGGAATAATTGGGATTGGTAAGAAATATTCCTTATTAATGAAAAAGCGCTAATAAACAAGCAAATCAATTAAGATTAAATACCAGGTAGTTCTTTCTTGGAGAAAAGCTCGGAATCCGCGAAAGAAGAGCCTACGGATTCGCCCCAGAAGGAACTATGACCCGAGGATGACGTCACTGGAGGAGCAACCAAGGATGACGAGCGTGTGACGACCAATTTCAGGATTTTCAACGCTTCTTTCCAATGAGGTCCATCCACGTACTTGGCAATGACTCGCAGCAGTTCGGTATTGACTTGCGGAGCAGCAATAGGGACATTGACGTCCACGTAGTGTAGCATGCAATGGATTATGCTCAAAATAGGCAGTTGCACTGAACTGGGACCTTTTTCCAACACCTGAAATGAAAAATTGTCTTAATGAGAGTCGCTGACTGGAGTTAGGAATAGAAATAAGGCGGTTTAAACGTACTTCCACGAGGAAAGCTAGCATAGTCACTCCCATTGAGGCATAATTATCGTGCAGATACTTGACAACACATTTGGTCCATTGGAAACTCTCTTTGCTAAACGTTCGACGACTGTAGAGGGTCATGACTGTAGCCAAGTTTTCCAATTTCTTGGTCTTCTCAGTGCTTACCTGAAAATAGAGGATTATTTACTAGTTTTTAGAAGATTTTAATGGTTTTAAAGATGACCATGATGATATTTTGATGACTAATTAGGAAATAGGTTGAATGTAAGTTACTTGGGCAATATTCTCAGCACTGCGTATGCATAAGGAAGTGGCGTCTTCGTAGTTGAGGACCATGTAAGGTAAAAGCGCCATGACGTTGATAGGAAACGCAGTTTGGGTGGGATCGATCACGCTGATGTCCAAAAGTAATGTAAATTGGGACAACAGATTCAACGTGGCTTCGTAGGTATTGGGATTGGTGCAGCCTTTCAAGAGTACTCCATGAACTCCGGGAAACGTGTTCCATTTCAATTGAGGTAACAATTTCTCCACCTAAAAAAATGATAAAATCAACAATTTTAAAACTAGCGAAATTTTCAAAACTAATAATTAGTAGTCCAGCAAAAAAAAAAAGCCAATAAGGGTTGTTTTTACATCTTACAACGGCGAAACACGTCCTTAATGAAAATCATGTGTCACTAAGGGTCATGTTCCTATCTTATAACAAGCGAACACGTCCTTAAAGAAAACTATCATTTTCCTATCTTACAACAAGCGAAAGACGTCCTTAAAGAAACTATAAATAAGTCAACAAGGGTCATGTTCCTATCTTACAACAAGCGAACACGTCCTTAACGAAATTACACGTCAATAAGGATCATGTTCCTATCCTTTAACAAGCGAAACACGTCCTTACAGAAAATCATATGTCATTAAGGATCCTTTTCCTATCTTACAACAAGAGAAACACGCCCTTAAATAAAATCATATTCATTAAGGGTCATATTCCTATCTTTTAACAAGCAAAACACGTTAGAAAGTACCTAAAGTCCTTAAATAACGTACTTTATCTCTGCAGTCGGGTCGATCTAAAGGGAATCGGTGCAAAACTCGCTCGAGGAGTCTTAAAGCGAGCAGGAACTCGTGCTCATAATCCGATTCAAGCAAGCAAACAGCAATCCAGAACAACTGGGCCAACAACGAGAGTTTATCTTCTTGTGTTCCACCTTCCAATGCTTTCAAAGATTGGGCAGAACGAGATCTGGACAAATTACTGCCCTTGCCAGCATCAGTACCACTTCTACAACGCAATCCATCTGTTTCGAAACCAAACAACTCATTAGAAACTCCTTAAACTTTTCTAGAATTGGATTTTCTAAGATTCACCTTTGCCATCCACGGGTGATCCCATCGATTTCCGAGCCACGTACGCTGCTGAATGACTCGTTGACCTTACATGGCCATGATGGGCATGTCCAGCACTCAAGTAACTCCGAACGCCACCATAAAAAGCATGTCTTCGACCCAAAACGCCTCCATAAATCACTGCAGAAGTGTTCGCCACCTCTTTATGCAAATTAGGCGTGGATTTGAATATCTCTTTCATGACATCCATGGGCCGGAAATCCGTATCGAGCGATTCCACTGCTGATTCTAAGGTTAAAATAAGCTCCGTAACATAACCCTAGAGATGAACCAAACGAAAAAGTTAAAAAAAAATATTAAATTATTTTTAAAAAATAATTCGTAATAATTTAATTATGAAGCATTAATTCAGGTAATTAACCTTACCTGCATATCTTCGCCTTGTTCAGCCGCTGTTTCTACCAATCGGGAAAGCACGTCAGATAACATTCGTGATGTTACAGGAACCCTCAACGCTCGGAAAACCTAACAAAAAATAATACAAATAAATCTCGAATTAATTCGGAATGTTTTTTTTTAATTAATGAAGAACGATGATTAAAACCTGTAAAGAGCGTCCAGCGTAATGCCTCGAAGGAGAAGACAATGCTAATTGCAAAGCTACTTGCGCCCATCGTTCTTCCAAGTGCGAATGAGGCAAAGATTCGCCAAACACGCGAACAATGTACTGCACGTACAAATCCAGTTGCTCTGCACTTCTCGCAGTCCAGACTTTTGACGTGATATCCTCGTAACTCCATAACGGTTGTCCAGGACTGAAAAACCAAATAAAAAAAACATTAATTACCTACATTTGAATGATACTTGTAAGATTTTTTGTTTTACCGTGATGCTAGGAAGTCAATTAAGGATTTGATGACGTCAGGCAACGGCATATCTGGCCCTGGTTGGGGAGGCAGCTGATTTCCTAGTTCTTCTTGGGGAGGAGCATCCGAATTAGAGTCAGCATCCATATCCGAATCCGATTCATCGTCTATAACAAAGCAAAACCAATCAAAATAAAATGAAATAAGTAAACAAAACGAATGAATTATCACAAAACAACTGAAAATCGATTCAGAAACGGAAATTTACGTTTGCTATCTGATGAACAGGGCAAAGCAAGTCCTGAAGGCGCTCCGTAGGATCCTTGTAAGAAACTGTCGAATTCGTTATCCGGTTCTATAACACAAGACACGAATTTCTTATTATTATTTTATAATTTATTGGGTTTTTAATCATTTATAATTTAATCCTAACTGTTTTCTTTAGTATATTCCAACACTTCGAAACCAACATGTTTCATCTGTGTTATGGTAAAAGAAAACGAAGAAGAAAAATAAAAACAGAAAGGAATAAAAAGGAAAAAGAGGAAAAAGATCAAATTGTAAATAAATGTTTATTGTGTAAGTTTAGTTTGTTATGCATTTTTTTAAACTGTTTTTTGTAGGTACTTAAGGACGTGTTTCGCTTGTTGTAAGATAGGAAAATGACTCTTAATTACATGGATTTTCTTTAAGGACGTGTTTCACTTGTTGCTAAATATGACTATGACCCTTATTGACGTATAATTTCTTTAAGGATGTGTTTTACCTGTGAAGCAATGTTTAACTATAGGCAAAGGGGGCGTGACTAGGCCATAACCAAGCTGGTCAGTCTTGTTATGGAGCAAAACTCGCGCCACTGTTAAATGGTCCCCATGTTCCGCCAAAACAACCAGGAGATTCAACAATAAATGCTTGCAATGTTCAGCCACGAGTGGTCTACTGTGATCCAACCCCAAAAGGGCCATATGGAGCATGAGTGGCAAGTGAATGGACCAATCCACGCCGTCCATGCCGTCCACTACGAGCTCTACCAAGAGCATAACCGCCAAATTGCACCTTTTAATGTAAACAAATTAAAAGTTTCTATATAACGCGCTATTCTCGCCATAATTTTTTTCGGTCTAGAATAATTAATTGAACTACCGATGAAATCCATTGATGGGTTGAGAGCTGTCAGGCAGAAATTCCGTCAAAGGAGCGAAATAACCTCCATATTCCGGCATAGGCAACGGATGAGGCTGTGGAACGTCATAAGAATCCGGTTCTAGGCCGTTTTGTGATTTGGAAATGCTTTCCAGCTCGGATTCCTTGCTCCCAAACAAACAAAAATGAAATCAGAAAAAAAATAAAAAAAAAAATAGAGGAATTCTTACTTTTCGGCACTCTTCGATGATCCCCGACTTGTCTAAACGAGGCGAGTTGCTTCCCACAGTCAAGGAAGTAGCATTAGACGACATAATTTTCGCAGATCTCAAGGAATTGTTTTCTAGACTAAACATTTCAGGAAAATTGTGTTAAAATCAAGGTAATTATGGATATTTAAGGGTTTTTACCATTCTTTCATGGGGTCTTCGCCACTGTGACGCTTGGTATGGATCATTCCTTTCTCTACCATGAGTCCAACATTGTCTTCTTTGTTCCCTCCAGCGGAACTGGCGTTATTAGCGGAATCTACAGCGTCCCAATGCGAGGATACCTTTCGCAGGCTAGTTACTCTGAAAAAAGGGGGTGTTTCCGTCCGTTCCAGCATACATGCCATAGTTTCCATGGTTTGCAGCTCGTTCATGATCTCATCCAACAATCGCTCAGGCCGGGCTCTTCCCAAGTACAACACTACTCGTTTAGCCTGGCAAACAGAGAAAATTTTTTTTTTTTAAATCCCAAGAACTTTTTTTTTTTTTTTTTTTTACAAAATTCCAATAATTAAAGTAAATGAGAAGAAAATCTTACATAAGGTAATAATTCTTGTGGCGCCATTCCAGCCACGATAAACACGTAACGAAGAATAACTCGCAGATTCGTGGGCCAGCATGTGCATAGCTCCGCCCATACATCTTCAATTTCTTTGGGATGATCGTCTCCAAACTATGGATGAATAAATAAAAACAAATGAACTAATTAACTAATGAATTAAACGTTTGTCAATGGATTAACTATCAGCTTAAACTCAGCAAAAACGCAAAAATATTCTTTAAGTTATTTTCTAGAATATAAAGATTTTTTGTCTATTTATTTATTTAAGATTTTAATTATCAAATTAGTTTTATTTCTATTACCTTGGCAGTGATGTAGAATAGATTGTTGAGCACCATTTCAGTCGCCTCAGCGGAGCCCCAGCCTTCTTTACGTCCATTATGTGGTGGAGCAAACCCTCCACGTGGGATTTCTGACGTATAATACTAAAAATCCGAAAAAAAATTAATTGAAAATGCCGAAATTTTGTAGGAAATTCGAAAGTTTCACTTGAATGTAAGCTAATTGAGTTGCTGGCGGTAAATTCGGGTCCACTAGCTCCATATTGCAGAGCCAGGGAAGCAAATACCTTAACAAAAGCTGCCGAACCGTAAACCTTGCGGTTTGCAATCTATGCGTGATTTCTGCAACGAAAAATCCCATTACATTACACAGTTTCTTATTTGAAACAGGAAAATTCTTCAATTTCTACCCGAAAACATCGGCATTGTCAATTCAGGGTGGAGCTGTGCCAACTGCCGCGACAGATACAACTGCGAACGCGAATAAGTGGCCGATAACAACGCGTCCAAGGTACTGTACCCCCTTTCCGTCACATCTAACCCGAAAAAAATGCCAAATTAATCCGAAAATCAAGACAAAGGGATCAATACCATCATCCATTTCGGTGGTAAGAGGCGCCACAGTTCCGAAGAACCTCAAATCCAACAACTGCAGCAATTGCAGGGCAGTTTCATGGATCAAAGTCCGCGGACAGCCCGTAGACATCAGCGTGACGTTAATAATCGCCGTATAATGGTCGCATGGGTACTCTCTGTAGTAAAAAATCGCTAAAAAACGTAAATTCTTCAATTTTCTTGACCAATAACTCTACCTAGCGCTAAATATAGTCGCTAATGCCAGAAAACAACCGTCTGCCACTTCGGGCGAGCCCGTATAACAGCGATCGACGACCCAATCGAGCAACGGACTCATATCCGGATTAAATTCCAGCAAAAGTACCACCGTTTCTTGCGCTAGTTTGTAAATCTGATGAAAACGAATTCAATTAGTGCCTACACTTCCCCGAAACGTTCTAAATTCCTCAGCAAGAGTTAGATAATTGCAGTGCAGAATCTTATAAACGATTATTTTGAGCATTCCAAAGGAAAAAATCAAGAAAATCGAGAAAATGGAAAAAATCAAGAAAAAGCAAGAGTTTAGAAATGATTTACCTTGCTTTTCATCTGGAAGGATATAGCATGCAAGAGGTGGGCAGTGAATAACCCCAAATCCCGTATTTTTTTAGAAACATGCGTATCAAAGTGGGAAATCAACAAGATAATTAACGTAATTAAACGAACAATCTTGGAATCAAGAACAGAAAAAGAGTTCGAATCAAACGAATTGTTAATACCTTTTCATGATGGGAGCCTAATAATATGTCTAACCACGCGTACAGGTACCCATCTTCGGACAATCCTTGCTTATCGAAGCAAGGACCGCAACAAAGGACGCTACTCATGGCTTGGACGGCTGTTAATTCCAATTCCGTGACGGTTTCTTCATGGCGGCCACTACTACCGCCACTGTAGCCAAATGGGCGTCCAAATTTTCCACTCCAGCTCGCAAAGAGATTGAATAACTGCCGTCTCAAGTCTCTTTTCATGAGCATCGGGCGAATTTCGACTAAAATCAAGAAAAACATCAAGAAAAAGAAAGTTTAAATCCATTTTTAAGAATGTTTGAATGGAAATTACGCGAGAAACAGGCGATTAGCTTGGATAAGAAGTTCGCGAAACAAGAACGGATCTCTTTGCCAGGTAACGAGTCTTTATCGGTGTCGGCTTCTAAGCATTGACGCATTCCTTCGATGAATTCCAGTAATACTGGGTACAAGGCTTGGTTATCTCGGTCCAAAATGTTCTCACTACGATTAAAACAGTTATTTTAGACTCTTAAATCTAAGAATTGTAAGAAATTTCGTCGAGATGATTTTTATTTAATGATTTTTTCGGTTGTTACCTGCACCCGAATGTTCCTTTGTCAGCGATTAACTCCAGCATACGCACTAGTTGTAAGCGTAAAGCATCTCGACGTTTTTGGCGGCGAACGTTGCCTTGTTTGCGGTCCAAGGCTTCGCGAATATACGGCAAAAGCTCGTCCAATAAATCCCTAATTAAACCCAAATTTAAAACTCATTAATTTTGTTCGAAACGAGTTGAAACGTAAAAAATTGTCGCCAATTCTTGAAAATACGAACCTCACAGCTTCATGGTTTAAAATGCCTAAAGCGTGAACCACCGTATCTCGCATATCGGTGGTTTCGCATCGTAATAATGGTACCAGCAATTTGTATAAGCCACTCGGCGAGATCCCATTGGTGGACAAGCGCGTATCGCTGCGATCCGTTACCAAACTATCCGGTGAGGAACTAGAAAACGCAGAAATTTTAGATTTGCAATAGAAATTTTAGACTTTTTAGCTCTTTTGAGCGATGAATTGGATGAACTTGACGAAGAATTTTAGACTTTAATGATTAATGAATAGCCTTACCTAAGACTAATATCGGGCGACGCACAGCGCAGGACCGGATTAGAAATGGGCGGTACTACTCTGCAGGCAAAACTCACGTAGTTTTTCCACAAAGGCATATAGAGATCGCGTTCTGAGACTGGTTTCTTCACCGTCGCTGAACTTCGTAGTAACGAAGCTCTATTATCGCTCACCGGTCTGAAAAAAACAAAAAAAATTTGATTACAGTTATAATAATAGTAATTTAATCATGAGACTAGTAACACTAAAACGTACGTGGGATCTACGACACTGTACAACAGATGTAACCGCGCGAAAACGATGGGCCACGCATGCGCGACCGCTGTCACACACTGCGTTAACACTCGTTCTTTCTCCAGAAAGCCAAAAACGCACGCAGACCATGGATCTCCTCCGCATAAGTTCTGCAAAGAAGCACTTCTCGGAGAAATGCTGTCTTCATGGATCCCTTTAATGAAAAACAGCAAAACACATTGATTTTAATTCACATTTATAATTGCATTTAATTTATCTATATATTTTTTATGACTGGTTTAGAACTAGTTTATAATTAGTATTAAATTGGTTTAGAATTAGTTTGGAATTAATACTAAATTATAAATTAATATCTTATAATAGTTGGTAAGTTACCAGGCGTCCAGACTGACGAAGATCGTTCAGACAACCACTGCAAATCAATACAATTTGCCGCTTGGATCGCCGAGCGTTCGGAAGAAGGTAAAAGCGGCCAACATTTCTCGATAACGACCGGACAACAGCGATCTATGGCGTCAATGACTGGCTGATCTTCTTTGGTGCACAAGCCGAGCGCTTTTAGGAGCAGTTTGGTCTCTTTCAGTACCAAAGTTGAGACTCTGCGAGGCGGCAGACGCGAATGGCAGAGCACAACCAGTGCGAAACCTTCCGTCGCGTGTAAAACGTTCCCCGTTTCGCTTTTCTATGGATTTGGGAACAAAACTGAGGCGTTAAGCCTTTTAAAATAGGTTAATATCATCTTACTGAAGATAATTTCTGAGCGTCGTCTTGGAGAGCAGCTCCTGCTCGCGGATTTTGGGTTAGAGACACTGCATTTCTCCATCCAGTGAGTAATTGAAGCAAGATTCGCAATCCGTTGTCTAAGAGCGATGGGAAAGTATCGAAAACTTCCTTCACCACGAACTGGATGTAACCTACGCAGAACATAATGAGCTTAAAAGTTTTAGCAATGGAAAGACTTGAAAATTACCGTAGATTACATCTTCGCGCCAGGCAGGGAAGTCCAGGACGAGTGTTTGCAAACTTTGAAACGCTAATCCACGTAATTCCTCATCCATATGAACTGTCATACGAGCCAGAAGCTCGATTAACTCGGCGCGTGACATCCCATCAGGGATTAAGCGTGGTACTGCGGCAATACACGTCCGAAATAGGTCGATTTTAGGCTTGCGTTCACCACTTATCATCTCGTCAGGCTCCTAGATGTGAAAATATAGCGTTTGGAAGGTTATCTTATATTTAGAAGCTCTGCAAAGTGGAGATTTTTACTTTATTGACGTTTTGGACGTTGGTCATCATCAATGGACGCCCAAATTGAGCGTCTAACGCTCGTAGGATTCCGTTAAACACCTTTCGAACGTACGGATAGTACGATGACATGCCAATACTTCGTGCTGCGTCTTCAGTCAACATCTATTGAACGATAACGACGAATAATTACATTAAAATTGAGAAAAAATTGAAGTAGCGAGGGTTTCTTTACCTTGTTTAGGAAAGTTTTTTTGATTCGTAGCGTATTTCCAGAAGGTAGAACTCCCACAGTCCTCGGCATGGGCGGTTCGCCTTCTTTTTTCTGCAAACTGTCAGCGACTACTAAGAAAGCTCGTAAGCCAATGCTCATCCGCTCAGGAGTCAAAATGAACTTGACGGGTCTCCCAACTGACAACAAATCGAACACGATTTCTCGCATAGCGAAATCCAATCTCTCCTAAAGAAAACGTTCCAAATAAATTATTAAAAATTAAGGAAATCTTACGGAATATTTCGGGAACTTTAAGGGATTTCTAGAGAATATTTTGGGAATTTTAAGGGATTTTTATAGAATATTTATGTAATTTTAAGAGATTTTTACAGAATATTTAGAGAATTTTAAGGGATTTTTAGAGAATTTTTAGAAAATATTAGGGAATTATACTTGAGCGATGAATTGGATGATCTTGACGAAGATATTAAGGGGCGTGTCCCTCGGAACGACTGATTTAGAGCCTTTGGGGAACAAGGAATTGACGATGCTGTGAAGCCGGGATAAAGTGGCGGAATTACTCTCGCATTTGATGCGAATCATGTACACCCAAAGCAGACGATATAACGATTCTGTAACGAAAAACAGATAAATAGTTAAATGAATATTCGTAAACACTTTTTCTCATAAGATAGTTAAAAAAAAAACAATTTTGTATCAAAGTTAAAAGTCCTGAATTACAATGCAAGTGTCTGTCCATAAATTTTATTACATAATAATACAGAATAGCAAAGAGCAGATGCTCACGCTGGTTTACAATTAATTTTTTTTATTATTATTAGAGTACATGAAAGATATTTAAATATAAATGGAACAAAATTAATAAAAAATTAAATTGATGTAATTTACCTAATGCGACGCGGGACACTTGGGGATCTCGGTTCTTCAGGTGCGACAAACACATGGCAAGGAAGTAATGCCAGTTTTGTAAGAAAAAGATCTTTTGGCTAACGCAGAGCAAACACGTGACGAGAGGAAAGAGTGCTAAGCGGTGTTTGTTCTTTGTGGCTAGATCCAACGTATGTGAGTAGAGCATTTCAACAAAGTTTTTGAGGCAGGGAACATTAACTTCGTGTTTCACCGTCTAGAAACATAAAAAAATAAAATTTAAGAATTAGAAAAATTTCAATAAAAAAATTCTTGGATCCCAATCCAAACTTGCTAATTAGGTAATCTAAAGTTCTTACAGCGGCGACAGGAACCAAGATTTCTACAAATAAACCAGCTAACGCATGTTTGATATCCTTCTCTTTGACTTCCAAGAAGTATTGCCCACATTCTTGCATGAATTGAAAAGAAGCTTCAAACTCTTCAATCGGGACCATCTAAGGAAAGAAAAACAAAAACTTGTGAGAAATTTGATCTTTTTTATCACCGACTTTGATCTTTTTCGCATAAAAGGGGACCGAGTGCCAACAATGAAAAAGCAAAATAGCAAAGAAACGCTATCTGAGCTTTGGGTGACGTCATGAGGATAGAGTTCATTGTTGCTTCAATCCATTGTTGAAGTGAATAATGTGGTTCAGTTCCCCGTTCAAGTGATTCAGTTCATTGTTGGAATGAACAGCTTTTGTACAGGATCCTTTTGCACTTTGGGAGTGAGTTTCCTGGGTCGTTTTATTGTTGGACTCGGTATTTACGAGTTAGGTTCATTATTGTGATGAACAATGAAGAACAAGTTTGATTTACTTTGACTCGGAAGAATTTCATGCCCATTAGCAAGGCAATTATGCTTTGGGTGGTGCAAGGACTGGGTTCTTTAGCTCGGAGCTCTTTCAACTCGTTCATAAATCTCTTTCTTACGGATAAGAAACGAGACTGAGCTAAAACGCCGAGTACTTCGGCGTATAAATCCGCAATTACATGGATATTGACTGCGTTTGGACTATTCTGAACCCTAGAAAGCATAAAACCCGAGAAAATATGAAGTTAAGAAGGGATTTTCAATGACTTTTAAGGATTTTAATGACTTATAATGAGTCAATGAGTCAACTACAAGAATTTTAAGGAATTTAATGGATTATAACTCACCCTTCCTTGTACTTGAAATGTTTAAACGCCAAATTCTCGATATAACCAATAAGATCTTCGTGGCCAGGGTGAACCGAGAGTTGTTTGAGCACTTCTATGAGCACGAGGCACAAAATAAACTCAACCGCCAAATCTCTGCGTTCCATCGCATACTCCTCCTCTGTTTTCTCAGGCGTGTCTGCAGAACTGTTACAAAAAAAGATCAGAAAAATCCGTAAACTAATTCAAGCAAACCCACTTTTTCTTAGGATCCAGTTTCTTTTTCTCGTCTCCATTGCTGGCAAACTCGACGCCTTGTCTCTCAAACCAGGCAAAGAGTGTTCGCAACAACGAGGGCAAACAATGCTCGGCAACGGACCCAAAAGCGCTCAACAATTGGTCAAATTGCAAATCTTCACCTCGTTGTAGCGATTTGGATAAAACACGCTCCTACAAAACGACAATTAATCCGTAATTGTGAAATCTATACGTTTGTTATGCAAACGAAGGTCATTTAAGCTTACAAGGGGCTCGCTCATCACGGAAGTAATCTTCTTATCTACCTGGAGTACAAAGTCGGCAAACAATGTTCGCATAATGTACTCGCCAGGCTTAATTTCCGGATCAATATGAGCAGCTGAAGGTTGCATACGCTCTTTCCTCACAGCCCATGGTAGGACGGTCGATGCGGCACTATTCTGGCTAATATTATCTCCACCTACTTAAAAAATAAATAAAAAATAATTAGAAAATGTACAAAGAAGTTTTTAAGAATAAAAAAGGAACCGTTTACTTGTGACGTCAGCTGCAATGGTAATAAGAGTTGATTTCCCACTTGACCCTGGGAATTCTTCGCCTTCTGGACCTTGTCTTTCGCCTAAAACTTTGATAACCTCTACACTTTCAGTTGCTTTGTCAACCAGATCCATTGTTTCCGCTACACTGGCGATTATAGGCGGTGCAGACCCTGAATGATCATCAATTTCGATGAAACTGGCTTGGTTCGCGAGGGAGTTTCCAGTAGCTGAAAAATAAAGACGAAATTAGTTTCAAACACTTGACGAAAGGATTTCAGAAGGGTAACTTAAAACGAAGAAAGAAGAGTAAGAGAAGAAAATATCGAAGCAAAAAGCGTAAGTTTGGAGCAACTAACATACAATTAAGCGATTCTTCGGGGATGTCTTTTATGCTTAGTATTTCAGCCATGGTTTTCTACTACGAATTAAGACTATTATAAGCACTGGTCACAATTAATTACTACGCAAATGGACTACAAACACAGGAATCCCACATTTTCCAAAACATTCGTCATGAACTCCAAGTGTTTTGATGATTAACGCCCTCAAGCGGAGCAACTTGGGAACTTATTATTTTCGAACGATTTTCAATTTCAAACCGAAATGCCAGCGGAAATTTGTAGAAATAATGTATAACAAAATACATAATTAAGCAAAGGTTGAACTAAAGAAGAATACAGTATTAACCGATCCATGGGGCATTTATTTAAGATAGTTGATGGTACAAATAATTATTTCTGCTGTGTCAAAAAACGTTGAGTCTACTTTCCATGAAACTGAAAAAAAGGGGCCAAGACGTGATTCGTTTCAAAACATTTCAAAAATTTTCCCCCCGAAAGAATGTCTTGCACTGCTTATAAACTAAACATCTATTTCTGCACGCAAGGGTTTTAGGAAACTAAATCAGACGCGGAAACTTGAATTGACGTTCCTGAGCGTTTGACGGGCTGGGTGGGCATGATCCCTTCATGTCAATGAAAAAGATTTACTTTTTTGTATACTCAGTTTAAACAGTATTTTTGTACGAGACCATTCACAGACCATGTTTATTCAAAAAAAACAGGTGTCAAGTATATCTCCTCAATCGAAAAAAAAAGTTGCATTCGCCCCCCCTTACACTGGTTAAAGATAAAAACAAAACAAGAAAAAAAGGATGTGCAAGTTTTTGTTTCTCTTGCAAAAAGTCAGGGAAAAAAATAAGGGGAAAAACTGGAAAGAAAAGTTGACGACGCATCTATCCATCTCGCTTTCTTTCTCTCTCTTCTCTCTCTCAGGCAGAACAGGAGATCACACAAGCACACCAAAAGAGCTACAATTCATACACCCAACTCGCCAAACTGAAGAACCTGCATCTATTCCCGCCAGCCAATTCGAAGAAAATTTCATGGGATATGGAGTTTTTTTTTCTTGCTTTGCTCTAACGTAAAATTAGTTTCATGTCTCGTCCTTTTTGTGTGAAAAACGAACCAAGTTTTCTGATGATGGTTTCTTTCTAAGTCTTTTATGTCCCTAAAAACACGTTATACAACGGGCTGTAATATTATTTTTGCATGCTTCGGTCCTAGCCTTGCACTTTTCCGCCAAACATTCATCTCTTCCATCTTCTTTTTAGCACGAGATGAAACTCCAAAGAGGTTCATTCTCATCATCTTGTGTCCCCTTTCCAAGAAGATTCGGTTTATTTTTTAACCACTGTGGCCAACCATTTTGCTTCGGGAAGGAGGAGTCTAATTTGAAAACTGCAAGGCGGGACCGCTGCTGCGAGGTGGGCGTGGCAGATGAGGGCGAGTGTGTATTTTTTGTCAATGTTAATGAACGATGAAAAGGTGGCAATTTGCTGGTCGCAGTCATGGCGTCACATTCACACTGGCAACGCGCATTATGCGTCATCATCATCATCATCGTCACCTTCATCTTCCTCTTCACCTAAACAATATTTTCATTAATTCCTATCCATTTATTAATTATTTATTGTTAATTACCTTCAGCATCTTCACCATCCGCACCTTCTTCCTCTTCAAAGTCTTCTTCACCTTCAGGAATATCTTCCTCATCTTCATCTTCGCCCTCTACTTCTTCTTCATCCTCGGCATCTTCATCATCGCCATTTTCTTCGGCCTTTTTTAATTTCTTGTTGTCTTCGCTCTTTTCCTAAAACATAAAGAAAGGAAACAGTTAATAAACCATCAAAGCCACATTTAAATGCCAATTTAATTTCCTTAACCTCATTTGCATCACCGCTCATTCTCTCACCCTTGTTTGCCGCGTTTTGTTATTGCCAAAAGCCTTTGCAGCTGGACAGGGACAGTTGAACTCGCAACCGCAGGGAGCACCTGGCCTTTTCCCTTTTATTTCAGCTGTTTTTCCATGTCCCCTCCTTCTTTAGTTCCCCGTTTCTGACATTGTTAACACTTATTAACTCCCAACCATTACGGGGACGCGTGTAGCTGTACGCTCTAAGCTCCCGAATCGCTTACGCTTTATCCCTCTGTATCCATTCGCTCATATTCGATTCCTTAACTTCCGTAGCCTTGGGGCATCACACATGTATGTGTGCTTCATATCCCGGCACCTTTATGGCCCAAAAGCTAAAAGACGGGGTTGGAAAAACTGTTCCATTTGCCTGCGCGCTTCGTTTGTCCTTGTAACAAGGCGGTGCTCCTAAAGGAAACGCTTGGCGTCCATTCCCCCTTCTTTTCACCCCACCCTCCTCCTTTCGAACCTTCTTCACCTGCCTGTCCCCCCCCCCAGCTTCATTATCTTACTTCCCTCCCACTTCATCCCCCCGCATATGTCTAACGTTCTTACGGAGAGGAGGGGAAGGAAGAAGGACAAGAAAACCAGGCTCGCATACCCAAGCCGTGCTATATCTACCATAGGTTACATGATGAAGCGCGCTATTCTAGCCCACTTGACAGCTCCCATGGAATGGGAGACGAAGAACACGCACAAACGAGGCTTCGCAAACGCGTTGGACTACGCTGGAGTGGAACCGAACAGGGCGGGGTTACCTTCTTGCCCGGGAAACCGAACAAAATCGTTTCTCATGCCCAACTTTTATCGATCAGGATGAACGATCCCCTATATATAGCATCCCTACAGCTCAAAACCTGGGGTGCCTTCAAAACCACGGCTTCCTAAACCACACCCCTAACCTGCAACCGCTTTTTTTATTTAAAAACTAACAAGCTTTTATACAACCAATTTCTTACCTTGATTTACATAAAGATTATCTGACCAACGGGGATTATTTTTCCCTTAACAAAAACGAAAAAAGCCCACGCATGGCTATTACTTTTCCAAGAAAACAGTCGATTCAGACGCCGGTTTCGGTCGGCCAAAACCGCCCCGAACCGAACCCAAAGCGCAACTCTCCCCGAACTCTATTCGCTTATCTAACACTTGACTCGCAACGCAACCAAATATTCTGCTTCAACGGAAATCACACGTTAGGTTGTCACCAAATTACGACGCATTGCTTTCTTAATTTTTTTGTCGAAATGGATTCCAAACTTGTAACCAGTTTATCACCTTGTAGTACCTGGTCAGGTAGGTTTGTAGGTTTACGTCCCAAACGGTCAACGTGTGAGAAGATGAAAAGCTAACACATTCTTTCAAGGTACAAACTTGGGGTAAAGCATCAAGGAAGAAGGGAGGGCCCAGAGCGGGGCTTTTTGAAAGGAAAGAAGGCTAGATTCAAATCGAGCGCCCTTTTGGAGCCAAACCGAACGTTTTAACAATGAATCCCCTTTCGATTCAGCGTTACACGCACGACTAACGACATCAACTGGCGCTTTTATGGTCTTCAAGTCTTCAAAAAACAAAGCAATGAGTCAAAATGAGTTCTTCCCCTAAAGATGCGTTCCGAAGATAAGGAATGCTCAGCATGGCAGGATTGGAAGGTACTCACGCTTAACTTGTCAAGGTAACGGCTAACAATACAAACGACGCCAGACCTGCGCTAAACTATACTCACGCGTTAAAACCCCCAAACTATCCGAATGTATGCTTCGCTTTCACCTCTTCTCACAACAGTGTTTCACTAAGTGTCTGAAAAGTATCCCAAGCTCATGAATCATTTCCCGGAGGTATTTAAAACGCATCAGTTTGGGCATTCAAACCCATAACTGGGCCTCGCGCCAAAGGCTGCTTGCCGCTTGGGTTAGTGGAGCCATTGGCATCGTACAAACATGGCGGCTACCAACATGTCACCTTCCCATGCTTTTCAGCCGGCATTGCGTCCCAACAAGCCATGGCATGTTCACAACACAACCTCGACATAAATAACAAAAAATGGCTCAAAATTGTGGGGCACTTTACGGGTAAACTGAGGTTCAATGGGTTCCGAAGAAACCGAAACAGGTTCCGCAGATACGCTACCGTTTTAAAGAGACGCCGGCGAGTAATGGCGGCAAGAGAAGGGGACGCTATCCGGACTTTGAGCGGATTTAAAAAAACTCACACAACTCGCACTTTATATGAAAAGAAACACTTACTTCGGCTGGTCGTTTTGTTCCCTTGACTGGTGCTTCCTTTTTCGTTTCCGTGGTGGCTTCGTCGGCGGCAACTTCGACGGCTTTTGCTTCCTTGGAACTCATTCTGTGTGTCGAGTGTACTTGTGTGTGTAAAAAGGGATCTGAATTTCAGTCACTCTGCACGTGATCGGCTAAACCTCTGAGTAGAGACTGCGGATTTTCCTATGCCACCCAGCTCCAACGACGACAGCACTGCCCCAGGACGCCCAAGGAGACGCGAGCCAGCCAAGCCAAGGCAGCTTTGTTCAAAATGGAGGATGGCGCGGGACCGGCACCAGACCTTTCCTCATTGGCCGAGACCCCGGCTTCGGGTAATTTCTTTAAATATAGTTCATTTGACGCAAACCGCTTTTTAGGTATTATGAACCCAAAATCTAGTATGCGAATAAATTGTTCGCGGAGTTTTTGGCAAACCGGAAAGGGAAGAAAAATAGCACTCTTGAGAAAAATCCCTATAAATCGAATTGGAGCCTTTTCGATATCGATAGTTCGTAAGTTGTCGATTCGATACCAAGTGAAGCATACTGACAACCCGCTAAATATGCACGATCGTTGGGGAAAAGTCAAAAGGTTGAGGATAAATTCAACGTAAAAAGGAGAGAAAACTACGTGTTGGAAAGGGAACCTCTTGTTTAGTCGCTTTTAAACAAGCACTTACCTTTATGGGAACACGGCTACTTCGCCTGCAGAATTACATGCAATAAAACTACAAATTATGGAAAGCTGCGACTGTGCAAAAAAAGGGGGAAGAGACAAGACAATGACGCTTAAAAGCACGAAATGGGCACAGCACAGATGTATTATTGTGCATTAGCTTTACAATGAAGGCATTTAAAACTGGATCATTTGGCCCTGGAGAGAAGAACGAAAAAAAAATCTTTTAGTGTCTCGATTTGAATTTTAAATAGTTTCAGACTTACCTTTCGCTTCTTGTCACCACCCAATTCGAAATGCTTGCAACGCTTAAGCGGTACTTGCTTGCGGAATTTGCAATCGGCGCATTCCATCCTCAACACGATCTTCTTGGTGGTCTTAGCCTTAAATTAAAGATTGTTTAAGACATGTTGTAATAGTTTGGTCCAAAGTTACCTTCTTTCTGAAAATAGGCTTGGTTTGGCCACCGAAACCCTTTTGTTTGCGATCGTAACGACGACGACCCTGGGAAGCAGTACGTTCCTTGGATTTCTTGTACTGAGTGACCTTATGCACCTTGTGTGTCTTACACTTCTTACAGAAGGTACGCCTTTGCTTGGGTACGTTCACCTAGAAAGAAAATAAAAACAAATTAGCCAACTGAAATACACAACTACATACAATTAACAGTTGAATCTAATTATATAAACGTCAAGTTAAGGTTCAGCTTAGGAACTTTTTGTGAAGCAAAATAAATATGCGCCGAATACCTCATGAGAATAAACAGAAACAATTAGTTTCCGAAACAGTATTTAGACGTACGAAACAATCTTGTCGCTAAACGTGTACATAATGTAAAACTGAGATGGATTTTGCGAAATATATAAGGATGACATGGATATTTGAGAATTTCGAGCAATACATACCATTTTCGTGATCCAACGGCGAACACGGACAATAACAGAAGGATGCCAGTTCGTTTATTTAGGAATGATTGTTGTTGCTTCTGTTGCAAATTTTGCATTAATAAAAGGCTTTTAGCTAGAAAAGCACACAAAATAAAACCACATATAATTATTCGTTACTCTTCTAATTAATACAATACATAAAAGACTATTATCGCTTTATCGTACTGTTTTACATCAATTTTCATGGCAACGCTGTTTAAGCTGTTTTTAGCAAAATAATCCACTGAGACAAAAAGTTTTTCTTGGGTATTTGAAACCTCTGTGAATTTTTAAACCGCAGTAATAAGCTTAATAAATCCTGTAAGTTGTAATATAGTTATAGTCCCCAAAAGTACCATGGATGCAAATGGTTTGCCTTTATTTGGCCCTCAGATTGATTATTCCAAGGTTTACCCAACACAATTACCAAAATGTTTCTATTATTCTAACATTTACTTTGCGTTAGGTAGAACCTATCGAGCGCAAATGGATCCTGGGCCATTTTAATAATTTTCTCTTGGAAACCGTTCATCTCTTAAACACCTTTTCCGCTACTTGCGAAACCAAGTTGCGTGTCTTAAATCTCCGTCTGCAGAACATCGAAGCTGGGTTAACCATCCTCGAAACCAAAGTAAAATCATTTACTCGGTAATTCAGCACTTTAAATCGTTCAACACCTTAAAATGTCATTACAACCCCCCCCCAAAAAAAAAACAACAGATGTATTAATCAATCAAAGCGTCTAAATGATTGACATGTAATTGAGAATCATTCAAAACATTCAAAGTCATTAAAAGAATGAGAAGATTAATATTCTATCATGCTAGCTTGCTTCCATCCCTGGATTAGAAACAATCTCTAAGCAGAGCCTTGGACAGCCTACCGAAGCTCCTCCCCTTCCGCCTGGGGCCCCAGTTCAAGTTCCACCCCCACCCATATCGAACGAAATCGCCCCGCCAATGTCAAGTATATTATTCAGATTTATCACTATAAGTTCACCTATATATCTCCTGTTTCAGTCCCTAGCCCCGCCAGCCGTAAAGAACCAGAAGAATCAGCTCCAGCTCCTGTGGCTCCTCCCCAAGATCCTCGTTTGACGCGTTACCATAAAATGATCCAATTCGGAGTGCCAGTAACTGCTGTCAAGCTCAAAATGCAGAGCGAAGGAGTTGACCCAAGTCTTCTCGAGTATATATACTTACAAGTTTCCTTAATAATAAAGCTACAGAAATTAACTGCCGTTTTTTTAGTAATCCATCACCTGGCGTCCCTAATGTCTCAACCATATCGAGAGCACCGTCAGACTCTAGTTCGCTGAACAGTCGGGAAAGTTCCGACACTGACTAGGCAAACAAGTTACCTGTTACAGCCATCTGCGATGTCTCCTTTTCCTTTAACATTCCCAATGTTTCTTGTTACGCATGAAAAACTATATATAACTACAAATAAACAGATACCCTACATAAATAAACAGAACAAGTTAAAGCTTTTTGTGTTTTTTTGTAAATACATAAACTACCAAAAGTTGCCGTTTTTAGTATGTAATGTAGAAAAAGATCAATCTTCGGAGTATACATCCCGAATAAGATACATTCGAATATAGGCACCCAATAACAAGTAATGCTCCTTTTACCAGAAGAAAGGCACAAGATTACAACATTGGAAAGGCTTTTTTGAATCCCTTTTGTGCTCTTTCTTAAGTAGACAGTTGATACACAATACCTTCTGCAAATCTAACAGATATGCCAAGGAAATTCGTGTAGGAAAGACAAAAACGCTCAGGAAAAGTTGGCATTAACAATCATAGAATAGCAAAAAACGACGTAAATGAACTACACTAAAACTCCCTCCATCTACTAACTGCAGCTGGGGAACACTACAACTGATATTTTGGGAACAGGGCATTGACATACCAGGTGTTCATTGAACGTACTGGACGAGATATATCATAGATATATGGGAACAAACACATCGCCTTGTTTATAACAATGAAAAGAAACTAAAGCTAAACTCGCACGATCTCAAGAGACAATCATTACCGATTGCCCCGAGCGTCGTTACAAGTTGTCGCCTAGGAAGTTTTTCTTCAAATGAAAAAAACCTCCCGTTTCCTCCAATGTAAAACTGTCGAGACACATAATAACAATATCAACCTTCAAACGATGATTCTGCACTGAGAATTACCTCCCAGATGCGTATTACATATAAAAACACAAGAATTCCTTCCAAAAACCGACACAATGAAAACCGATTATTAAAATGAAAATATTAAGAGAAGTAAATGAAAGGATACAATGATACCAAAGTGTCAAAAAACTTAATTCGTTTAAATATTTAAGCCATAGGCAATTACGTTTCATTCTGTTTGCAAAACCTTTGGTTCCATATTCGGGATTCCGAATCTAGTTAAAAGTCCGCCAAACAAAATATTTAAATAAAATTTTAAAATCAATAAAAAGTTTTAAATGCTACAAAAAATTCACATGTTCTCAGTGTAACTCAACTTTGGAACTTTGAAATAATGCGTCAAAGTTGGTCCACTGTTTAGGTGTGGTTTTTTAAAGACAATACGGATGACAAAACTGATACACTAATCGTTGGGAGCGTTCTGTCTTCTTCATGATTCCTTTCCGATAATATTGTCGAATCGAGCGACTCAATTTATCGTAATTCATCGCAGGGCGGTTCTTGCGACGCCCCCAGAGTCGGGCTACTCGGACCGAATCTTCGATCTTGAAAACGCCTTTGGTTCGGTCCACCCAGCGGATCGCGGTTCCATGAACTGTCGGTTGCGACAACAATTCTTTCAAAAACTGCCATAAATGAATGTGGGAGGAGCCAGAGGTCCCGCCTCTGGGCAAATTGTCTGTCGCTTCGGTGTCTTCTTCGACTTCATCTATTGCCCAAGTAGAAAATTGCACATCATTAGTTAGGTCCTCCTTAATTGTGTTTTGTGTATTTTTTCTCACGATTATTTCTTTCGTGAGAGTATATAATTAGAGAACATTATTTCTTCCCAAATCCGGTAGCGTTTTTTAAGTAATCAAATTTCACTAAAAACGAATTTCCTAAGTTAAACGTTAAAAACTAGGTCTTCGCAGCAAAAACGCAATAAGGCAGCAAAAACGGAATAAGGGCGTTTTGCCTATGTTCAGCGTAAGAAAAGTAAACCTTAGTAACACCACACTGCAATAAAGGCGAAATTTCTATGCTTTAACACGGAAAGTTTGGCCTTAATGTTTTCGATTAGCCGTTACGTGGTCGGGGCATCCATGCTTGCGGTGACGACGTCATGGACGTGACATGGCATGGATCACCGTGCTTGTTTATCGTGGATATTACTCATTTTATTTACCGTATTTCTGAGTGGCTCGTGCCCTTAAGCGAACCTCGCCCACGCACACAAAAACCTCAAAAGATTTCCCAATGCCTACCGCATTTCCCTTTCCTTTCCAATTTGCCATATGGAAGAATGCTTTTTATTTTCTGCGTACTTCATTACCAGTGAGTGGGTTCAGTAACCATGAAATTTCAATGTTCCAAAAAGGCGCGCCATTTTTTTTTTTTTTAAAGAAAAAGGGTAGGAAAGAGCAAGCTGGTATGGAAACTAAACTTTCTGTGCCAGATGCGCCTCGAGGGGCTCCACATAAAGTCTCTACCTTGTACGTCAAGACCGCAGTCCAAGGTTTCGTATGACGTCATCATGACTTGTTCTTTTTTCTTTCTAAATCGCATATTACCCATAGTAGTGGCTTTCTTTAACGACTGTTCCAAGTTAGCCATAATGAGCCACGGAAATGAGGGAAAAAGACAGTAAAACGAATCTATGCTTAGCAGACGGTAACTAACGTAAAGGAGATGCGGATAATGAATTCGTAACACTTGCAAAAAATGGATAAAATAGTTAAAATGTATATAAGAATATAAACTTATATACATTTGAACTTCAGTTTTTTTTTAAAACTGCGTGAAAAACTGTTAGAAAAGAACTAGGGTAATGTCTGTAAGTACTTGACCTAATTCAATAACGCTTAATTCACTGGAATAACTTAACTTTAACTCTTTAAAGTGACCAAAATTATGACAATTAGATAATAACGCTTAAGGATTGCTTAAATAACTAATTAGTGCTTGGGTGCTAGTCAACATAATAAACTAAAGCGTCAGAAATTCGTTAGAATAATCTTATTAAATTATTAATTATTTGTTAGATGATTAGGTAATATTTTTTAAGATAATTAACCAAAGTCATTAATGACTGACTAAAATGAGCTAGAATAACAATGGCTTCAAAACAGTTAGCCTAATTAGCTAAACTTCATCGAATAAAAAATAAAATGCTAACATTCACAACTAATGGTAAGAAAATATCAATAAAATAATAAAAAAATCCCTTCTCTTCTTATTTCAAACATCAAAATATATTTTAAAAAAAGTTTTTACCTTCTGAACCAAAATCTTCGGCAGCTGAAGACGTGTCCGTGAAAGGTGACAAGGGATCCGAGCCGACACTTGTCGGAATCATCAGATGGTTGCTGCTATTATTAAGTTGAGCAGAAACGGAAGGCGAGGAATCCATGGAAGCCTCAGGCCCGTTGTTGTCCACAAACCAAACGCTGAGAATATCCGACATATCTGGGCAAGATTCCTCAATATGAAATGTTGGCAGAGGCTGTTGCTGTGGGGAGGCTATCTGATGGCTCGAAGCAGCATTAACAGCAGTTGCAGCACGGTGTTGCCAAGCGGATTTCCAGATGTCCAATTTGGCGTACAACATTTCTCCACCCTATGTCCATAATGAAACAAATTGAGTTACAAAACGATCGCCAAGTAGGGTAGAATCCAGTCAATACAATACTCTCATTCCTCTCCTCCCTTCTCCACAAATCATCTTCAAACAAACTTGTAAAAACTTCAAAGTGATTTGACAAACTCTGAAAAATGCCAAAAAAAAGAACAGAACGGACGAGCTTGCATAATATAAACAAATTGTTCAGTTTTGACAGGAGAATGAAAGGGCGTACTCAAATAGCTACAACTGCAACTTGAAGAGCAACATGAATAATTTGTGGAATACTTGGAATGTTTCTGAAGGGAATTCGGTAGATTCTTTTGTGTTTTTGTTAATTTTTTACTTGAGAAGCGCGCTGTCTGAACTGCTCCTCGGTGATGGTGGCCAAAGCTGCTCCATCCATGTAGAACAAGTCAAAAGGCACACCAGGAAGGCCACATTGCTTGCTGGTCCACAGGAGCCAGGCATTGACGTCATCCGGAGACCACTGACAGGGATCTGCAACATATTAACACATCCGAGCCATTTAGATGCTTTGCTCGCCACACTCATGACATCATAATACCTTGGGCTTAGGAAAAAAAATAAAAATAAAAAAGGCAGACATATCCATCTCTTCCCTAGCCAATCCCCACCAGAAAACCACTTGATTCAAATATTGGCGAGTTCATGCATCTCATGCATGCACAACAAAAACACAACATCCGTCTCCTGTCTAAAACCACTAACTTTGGATCCTTACTCCCCTCCATGTGTATGTTTACTAATTTTTTACTTTCTAACATTGAATTCATAAACAAATCAGCTGACATTCAAGCTTTTCAGAAAATAAATCTCTTAAAAAAGCAAACAAGCAGGCCAAAAGCTTTCAAGCGTTCAAACACTAGAGAAATATCGAAATTTATTAAAAGGAAATATCAACAATGAATTGTATTTATTTTCGTTTATTTTATTTTTTAATTTTTTTTTTTGCTTGCAAACAAACTTCCAGGAAATTCTCAAAGAAAGCGCTTAACAGTGAATGTAACCACACGTTGCACGTGTACTGGTCCCAACAATGAAAAAGTGAATTTTTCTATAAATAAATTTTAAAAGGGTAATAGAGAGTTTGCTTAGAAAAATACAGGACAACAATTAAAAATATCTTGACAAATAAAACTGTACTGCCAACAATGGAACATTTTTAGGGTCAAAAGGTCTGTTGATTGGTTCCATTATGAACTCGTTTCCCTGTAAGCTAACGGCATAAGCTCGCGTACCTTTCTTATTTTTACTTAATTTGCATGAAATTACCATTCTCCTTTATTTTTAACGCATTTATCATATTCAATAGAACCCAACCTCCAACATCTGTAATTACTACCGTGATGGCTGGCATAGTCTCTACCAAACGGAAAAAAAACTAACCTCTACTTTGCATAAACTCCCGGCAAAGAAAATCTGTAAACATTCTAAAAAAGAATCAAACTAGAAATAAAACGAAACAGAACTCGAAAAAGAGTTTTTTTCGGCCTTGGATCAACGCCATATTCATCGAATGTTGTGTTTTCCGCAACCAACGCCCTTCCCTATTGTTGTCCATCCTATACCATATACACAGACGCATAGAACCCAAAATAAATAAATAAATCCTTCTAAAATAACTTCCTGGTTTTATCTAGTAAATTATCTCCTAAATTCGCTAAATCTATTCAAAGTAGTGATCCAAAATAAATTTGCTTTCGAACTTAACTAAACTGAAATGTTAATCAAACTTAAACGTTTATCAAACTTCACTAAAGGCGAATTTCCTACGCTTTAACTAGGGAGGACAGACCTTAGTAACATCCGAAGACGGTAAGGCAGATTTTCCTATATTTCAATGGAGTAAATTCGACCTTAGCGACTTTGGTAGCGCCAAAATTGCAATAAGGGCGATTTCTCTATGCTTAGATGGAGAAGTTTAGTCTTCTTGACATGCAATAAAACTATAGCTGGCTTTGCGTGAACCAAAAAAGGCACACATGAACATGATTTGCATATGTAATGGCTATACTAGCTTTAACTAGCTATATCCAAAAAGCTAACCTTTTTTCATTTAATGAATTTAGCTTGTTGTTGTTTTTTTTCTTTTTTTCTCAGAAACTTTTCAAGCTGGAGTAGCTGGAGTAAAACCAAACAACTTCTCCAAACTACTCGAATGCCAAGTCCACGCTAATTATTATGCAAAGCTAGAAGCTGTTCAGCTCGGCACGACCATGAGAAAGCAGAATATCTCGAAAAAGAAGAGTTAAAAAGAAGCTGGACAACATTACCATTAGCGAGACCCGAACTCTGACTCTTGACAAGCTTCATTTCACGCCCCTGTCCAACTTTGTCTATCTTTCTATTCTCTCTTTTTCATTTTCTTCTATCTCTATTTCCATTATTTTTTTATTTTATTTTTTTTACTTGCTTTACCATAGTGTAATGTCGTTTTGGTGGCTATTGNCCCCCCCCCCCCCCAGTTTATAAGAGGTGCAAAGGAACAAAACAACTTGTGCTGCGTTCTTCGCTTCTCGTCCCTTTTTGGGAGGGATTTTTATTTTCTTGTTTTTTATTTTTGCATTTTTATTTTATTTCTTTTTGGGGTTTGAAAGAATTTGGAATCTCAACCTGGGTAGGGACGAAAAGGTGGCTCAGAGGGCAATGGCCACGCTCACCATGTTCTCTAGTTGTATGTGAGAGAAATTAAACAAGCTTAGAGATTCAAATCAGAAAAGAAAAAAGAAAGTTGGCAACCTGCCCAGGTGTTACAACTGGAGGAAATAAAGCCAAGCTAGACCAACCCAGACAAGACAAGACGGACTATCTCCCAAAGTGTCGTAAACGCTACGCAACTGTACTCAAGTCTTTTTCGCTCCTTATTAAGAGAAAAAAAAATGGAATTTTATTGTTAAAAAAAACTGACTTTTTTCGCGTTGGTCGACCGAACCTATTCTATATAACAGGAATTTAACATGCCGATTAGTGCCCTTGTTTCGTTGCAGATTCTTAGAAATTCCTAAAGCTCCAGATGTGAAATTGACAATTTTTTTTAGTTTGGAGAAACCCGTTAAACAATGGTATTCGCTCAACAATGAACATATTTGAGAACAAAGGTCCGAAAAATATTACATGCTACGTTTCGAGCAATGTTTCAAGCATATTAATATTAATAAAAAAAAATATAGAAAATGAATGAATGTCAGTAAAGACGAATTTCCTATGCTACAGCTCGACAAAATGGACCTTCGTGACATTAAAAAATCATAAGGGCGAATTTCCTATCTTTGCACGTTACAATCTAAACCTTATTAGCCCAAAAACCACAGTAAGGGCAATTACCTATGTTTAGACGTTACAAACTAGACCTTACGGGCACCATGTGGCAATAAGGGCCGTATTCCTATATGTAGGTGAAGAAAAATTTACTTTCGTAAAAACAAACAGCAATTAGAGCGAAATTCCGAGAACTCCAAGAGCTTAACATTGCATTAGAAACCTTTCCTAAGACTTAATCCTCCAAATTAATTAGTCCGTAATTAAAATCTCTAAAAATCCCTAAAAAATCCTAAATACATACAACTTATTGTAGATTCTTGAATTCGAATCGCGGCTATCTTTCTTTTTAAATAATAATAATTAAAATTATAAAAATAAGAGAAATAAAATAATGAACAAGAATAAAGTCGAACAGTTAGGGAAAAAAGAGAAACCTAGTTTCGTCCAAACGAATCATAAAGGAAAAGTAGAGTAAAACCTTGTTGAAATTAAAACAAAAAGTGAGGAAAATTAAAAATCAGGAAAAAATTTCAGTTCCTGCTGCAAACTGCGTGATAAATTAAGCTAAACGACCTCTTGACTTGTGATTTTTTTTTTTCTATGTAAATGATGTAAACCAATACGTTACGTTATCACTAGAGACAAGAGTGTGAAAAAAAAGTGGCGCGGTTTGCTCAGCCTGGCGCCTCGCAAGTTGGAATGGGCATGAAATCCTACCAATAAGCTAGAAGGTCAGGTCAAAAGTTCGGACCAACAGCTTACGGAAAGGCAAATCCATTCACTTTATCACTTTCCAGTCTCAAGATGTCTTTCGAAAGTCTCGCGAGCAATACAAGAGAAAGATAGACAGGAATGTCGAGGGGTTCATTTCAACCTCAAACTCTTCTATCAACAAGCAATTTCACCAATTTTTGCTTACGTGACGTTTTGCGCGTTTTTCAAATACCCCAAAGGAAAACGAATCAACTTCCAAATCTTATTTCCCCCCTTCCATTTAATCCACTAAACAAAAAATAAAAAACTTTTCCAAGAAATCCAAATTTGGAAATTTGACTGAAAATGAAAATCACTAAAGACGAATTCCCTCTGCTACAACTCGACAAAATGGACCTTCATGACATTAAAAACGATAAGGGCGATTTTCCTACGTTTACACGTTATAAACTAGTCCTATTAGCCCTACATCACAATAAGGGCCATTTTCCTATGTTTACACGGTACAAACTAGACCTTACGAGCAATACGAGCAATTGCTTTCAGAATATAAAATTAGAACGAAAGAACCGCGCACAATGGTTCAAATTGAATTGTTGCACTGTTAAAAGTGTCAAAAAGTCCCGATTTATCAAATTACAATGTCAAATCCCCTCACCCAGAAATTTCCCACTGGCATTTCTCAAGGTAACCAACACGTTTTCCTAACCAGGAAGAGTTTTGAACCTTTCCCAAACCCAAATTGAACGACAAAAAAAGTTCGCATTTTACGCATCGGTTTCTGAAACTCGTTTGAGCAGTTAGTCTCGTCTGGTCTACATTTTCCCTTCATTTGCCAGTACGTTTGGCTTGTTCCAAGTTCTTTATCCCAAGTACTTCACCGAATTCGAAAAAGTAACAACAACAAAAAGAAGTGCACTCGAGTGGAATTGATAATATTATTTTTTTCTTTCTTTATTTATCTTTTTATTAAACAAAAAAGGCAGTCAAACCAGTATTGCTAGCACTTGAAAAGACGAAGGCCGGCCAGGAAGGCGCCATCAAGAGCTTGATGCCTTTTTTGAAACTTTTTGTTTTCTTTTTTTCCATATTGCAAAACTCGTCCTATTATTGCTTAGTAACCCCACGTCCGACATTCAAATATGCAATCGACGTGTTTTATAAAACAAAAAGCTGTGTAGAGAGCACATACTCCACAACTTTTCCTTACTCAAGGCGAATGAAAGACCGAAGCAGCCAAAGAAGGCGGCCTTGGCATTTCCCAAAAGAGAACACGCCTTTAGTACCCCAATAATCTTTCTTCAACGCATAATCTTGCTTTGGGCTAGGTGAGACCAGAAGCATTCAAACTTTCATCTTTTGAACACTTTTATTCGACTATAACGCTTGCTATAACGTTCCAAAAGAGGAAGAAATAAAACGTAAAAACACCTAAGAGGGAAAAAGTGGGAAAAACCCATACGCTCTTGGACCTTGACGGGTTTTGACTGCAAAACCCGTTCAAAATCAGATCGCAAATATAGGTTTCGTGGTGCCTTTTTATGTCCTTTTCAACTTATCGAAAAGTATTAGACTAAAGAGCTTAGGATGACCCAAAACTGGTGTGTAAAGCAATTTTTTAAGGCGTTCAAGCACTTAAAGAAAACCATTTGTCATTAGGGTCATATTCCTATTTTACAGCATGCCACACACGACCTTAAAGAAATCATACGCCAATAAGGATCATATTCTTGTCTTACAGCATGCGAAACGCGTCCTTAAAGCTAATCTAATGTCATAAGGGCAATTTTCCTATCTTTTAACAAGCGAAAACACGTCCTTAGCACTAGATTAGCAAATGTTAAAAATCAACTCAATCTTATGATTAACGAATTAGAACCGACGTGGTGGATAGCACGTAGGCGTGAACGTTATGCCATTTTTTTTTAGGAATTTTGCCTAAATTTTCTGGAAAGTTTTCGATTTCACTTGATTTGGTAAATAAGGAATTTAAATTACCACGAAAGGAGTTATTAAATAAGCAATTTAAATTATCACTAAAGGATTTGCTAAATGTCGAAGTTATATTTTAAGTGTTTTTTTAAGAGGAATTTGTAGATAAAGAAGGGGAATTTTTGTCTAGATTTGTCTGGGAACTCTTGTCTAGATTTTCTAGAAATTGATCGATTTCATCTGATTTGTCAACAACGGAATCTAAATGGGCAACTAAAGGATCTGCTAAACGTCGAAAACTCGAGAAAGGCACGGGAATTGCCGCGATTTGTTTTCGTCGGAATTGGGGCGAAATTTTGGGTAGAGATGGATATCGACAGGTAATTTAGCATGAAAACGACTTGAAACGTTGTTTACCTGGCGAAATACCGAGCGCATCGCAGGTGATTCTCACTTCTTCGCAAACTTGCTCCATGACCAACGACATGACCGATGCCAATTTGTCTCGAATGACGTGACCGGAAGCTGGTGTTGGTCCAGTGTGGTGGTTCAACGTAGGCGTTCCAAGTCCTGGTTCAATTTTGATCCCCAGTGCGGGGGGCGTGGCCAAAGCAGGCTTACTAATGGCCGTGTCTAGTTCGTGCAACGGTTGGAAATTGACTTTCTGTTGGAAACTGGTATCACGCAGATATTGGCGCAATAGAGCGTGATCTTCGTTACTGCGTTGCACAGCAGGACGCGAATAAGGAGTCGCTTTGGTACGTCCACTAAAGAAACCCCAAAAAAGTTAGTTAAAATAAATTCAAATATAAACACATACAAACACACACTTCATAATTAACTTAGGAGAACAAACAATAAAACATGAATATAAATATATGACTTAGATAATTTCAAATTAAATAAATGAATTATTCAAAAAAATTAATAAGGAACAATAAATTCATAAGAAAAAAATCAAAAATAATTAAAACGACTCTTTGCTAATTAGCAGGTTTGTTGATTGAAGAGAAGCCAAATTGGCAGTCTTCCCAAAGAAACAGCTTTTTCAAAAAATAAAACCTGTTTATGTTTTGAACTTTTGTTCACTCGAAACAGGTGAGAATTACACTAAAGGTTAAATTCAAGAAAATAATTCCAAATTCAAGAAAAAATTTCAAAAATTCAAGAAAAAATGCCAAAATTCTAGAAATTGTTAAAAGTGTAAACTCAATTAAGAAACATTTAAAGCAACATCCCCCTTTAGCTACATGCACGCACAATTGCTATGTTTACAGAAAAATTAGAAAATTGAAGTAAAATTTGAATTTTTTTTTTAAAAAACTGAAGTAAAATTAGAAAAAAATATGTATTAAGTTTGACTTACAAGTAAGTTTCTTCTGTGGCTAGGGCGGAGCAGTTAAACTCGTGGACGTAGTCTTGGTAGCTCACTTCTTGTTTAATGGTTAAAGGCAGGTAAGATTTGGCTGACCCGGGACTGCAGGGCGCGCAATGTGCGGGCGATGAAGAAGCCGAATGCGGGGAGGCGTTGTACATATGCGGCGACCTTGTCTCGGCCCAGGAAAAGGCGAAAGAAGGCGAAGGCACTTCGTAATCCGTTAAAACCGACAAGTCTAAGGTGTCGCTAGGGAACTTGTACTCGTGATGAGATGAAAACGAGGGAACCAATTGCGCCATGATCATTCACAATCACCTATTTTCACTAAACGACACAATCAATTACTAATTAGCTCCATTTCTCCATTCCCAAACTCCAAATAAACTTAAAAAATTGCTCCAAAATACCTTGAAATATCTCTCACAATTCACAATAATTCAGCTAACAAATCCAAAGCAATTCAGCTTCTTAATCGTACGACAGATTTATAAGTCTTGCAATTTCGGTTTTTTGGCTAAATTTGAGGATTGCTCACATATGGGTGTGACTCATAAAAGTGAAACTATAAAACGCGAGATGAATTGGGCTTAAATGGTTGTAAACTAGTCACGAGTAGGTTTGAAATGACAATGACAAGTGTTTACACAAAAAGATCTTTCTAGGCAACTAAAATATTGGAATGCTCTAGTGGTGCAAGGTTTCCAGAGGTGAAAGTGGAACTTTTTAGAGGCAAAATTGTAGGGATCGGAAGTGGGGGGAGGTTCTTGAGACGTTGAGAGGCTGGCTGAGCGTGGGTGAGCAACTTTCGATGGTGGTTTGGCTTGCCAAGAAGGCGTTTGGGGTCGTAATGGCAATCCAAGAGCATCAAGAGAAGGAGACTGGTTTCTGCCTGTCTTTGGAAAGACCCAGAAGAAAGTAGGTCGTCTGAATTGCCTTGACGTCAAAAAGGGGAAAAGCCAAGGCGCAAAAAAAGGTAAAATAGCCTGGGGACAGGCTCATAAAACAGGGAGAAAGGTAAAAGCTTCTGCCTGGCACTACCTGTTTACAAACGTTTCGTTTTGGGGTGTTAGGCCGACGTTATAGAATACACCTGACGCAATGCGAACTAACTAAGAAGATAATTTCACTAAAATCTGGGAATTAAGTGGAATACAATGGAACGGAAAGGGATGTTGAGGTTTATGTTTTGCGTACTACGTCTTAAACACAGGAAAAACAAAGCTAGACGGGAAATAAAGGAGTGGGCGGGATGACGCTTAAACCACAGCCATAAAAGGAAGGATTTTTAATTAAACAAATGAGTAAAACTTACGTCTGAACTTGAAATTCCGCGGTGATTTAATAAGCTGTAGTGTCGGGTGTGTTTTGTCAAGGAATATATCACTACAATGAATAGATCACCAAGCAACAAGTTGATAAATAAATAAGGCACAATAATTTAAGCCCGCAAATTTGAGAACCTCCTCTATTCGCGCTTCTAGAACAACTGTCCGAAGCACGCGGCGTGATCGTGAACAGTGAGCTGCGCCTGGCACCATGGAGAGAGACTCGCTAAGGGGAACACGCGGGTCTAGTGGCGTACCGAGGGGATGGCAGAGCGAGCCTACTTCGCGGCGGGGATTTTAAATTATCTCTTAAAAAAGCGCGGACCGCAGAGTGGAATGTTTTTCGTTATCTCGCGCGACTTTGCTAATCTCTTAAAAGGGGGTTTCTTCTCACTGTATGGAATATTAAATCTTGATTAAGAGTAAAGCAGATGTTGTGCGTCAATGCAGAAACAATGACGACAAGGAAAGCAAAGGAATCTGTAACATCTTCACTAATCAAGAGCGTAAAAAAAGTGGTTCCCTAATAAAACACTCGAGATTAATCCATAGCAACAATGTTAGACGAGTAGACTATGGAAAGAATCTACGCATGAACTTGGTTGGCTTGTACAATCTCTATATCCAAGAATGTATTTAGAAAACATCAAATGCAGGGATTTAGATACATCCCTTAAAAAGTATGATCGATAGGACGCGTGAAATTCTTCTTAAACAAAAAAAAACTTCCTCTGGGCGGTTACCTTGGATATCTATAAAACTACATGTAAAAGGGAAAATCCAACTGGTTTAATAAAACACATAAACACGGTTTGTATTGTTATAAAAACCTCAGTTTGGGTCTGTAAAGGACACTAGAAACAACAAAAAAAGAAGAATCTGCCATACATGTACGAAACAAGTCGGATCGCCATTGGCAAACTAGGATCTTAGTTTCCATGCTCGACAAAAATAGCCTCAAACCCCGATAATTTTTAAATTAAGTATGATTGGGAAGTGCCTGAATGATTCGAGTACAAGTTAAACGTCAGTAGCTTGCGGAATCGGAACTCCACAAAGTTTCTTGAGGTGCTACTTTGTATCATCTATCTGAAGTGGCTGACTTGTACAAAAGGGCGTTGGTTATTCTGTTGAGTGACGGATACAGCTACCGGGCGGCCACTATTGCCGCTGTTGGAGACAGCCACCGAGGAAAACGAATTACCGGGTCCCTGAAAGCAACAAGATACGACACAATTATTTCAAATTTTACAGTGACTATTCTCTTTTCATTTTCTTATTGTCGAAAACTATATATCCACTGTGTCCTAAAAATACCCCCAACATGCGACACGTATAAGCTTGGGAATCCTGCAGTCGAATGAGTCTCACCCTTTGATTTGGTTAGCTAAATCAATCCAGGATTGAGCCAATCAAAAACTTACCCCAGTACCACTGGAAGCAAAGGCTCCGACTCCAGAGTTTCCCAACCTTATGGAAGTCCCTTCATCCGGAAACCCGCTATTGCCCACTTGGGTGAAAGGAAACTACAAAGGGAAAACAAACAAGACAAAACAAACATATATAAGCACGAGTATTCTCCTGTAAAGAGCTAATATAGTTCAGAACGTAAAGGTATAGAAGAGCTGCCTGGAACTCCAGGTACAGGGTCTGCACGAGAACGAAATCAGAACAAAAACGGAAACGATACTGTCAATCCAATTCCACGAACACTGAGCATTCCAGAAGCCCCCAGGGCAAAATGGCAGATAAGTATGGACTTTCACACGGGGAGAAGTAGGATTTGTAGGGCTTGTAGGAATCCCGAAAAACCCCAAATAAAAAAGAATGGAATATAGCTTTCGCAACAAGAGTTGCCTCAAGAATATTTGATTTGTTGAAGTGTAGAAAAAAGAAAAAAATTAGAACAGTTAATTTTCTACCCCTGCGAAGTTGCCGTAGCTCTGTTGGGGGAAACGGATGGACCCAAAACGCGTCCCCAGTTCGTTAAACGAAGATGCTACCTGCCCAAGTTGTTGAAACAAAGCTCCAAAAGCTGGCGGGAAGAATATGGGTCCCTAGAAATGCGTAATACAGTTAAAATCAAGGCTAGACCCGCCCAAATCTGCTTTGTTGATCGAATGGGCCGGAAATACAACTGTCCTCACAGACCCTTACAAAAGAAAGACCCCAGAACACATTCCCGAGGTCAATACACCTTATAATTACAACTTTACACCTAGAACTGTAATAAGATTAGAAGTATTCGATTGCATTACCCCAAAGTTGATCGAATCAGTAAACTGTGGTTTAGGCACGGGAACTCCAAAGCTAAGATTGGCCATAGCCAGCACCAATAACGCCAAATAGCAACGCATCTTCATTCTGAACTTTTCTGTAAACTCTCTTGAGGATGTATACTTTCCAAAGGAAATTTGCTGACAACTCCGTTCAGGTAAACTGCAGGAAGGGTAATGAAGAAGCTGAACAGTTTGGTTTTATGAAGAAATCTTGTACCTGTTTCGAAGTATCTTGTTACGAAGAAAGGGGGTTCTTCTTTGGGTGAAAGGCGAGCAAAACAAGGTTTAAAGTTTGGAAGTTGTCGGTTCTACTCCTCGACCACTTGTAAACCTGCTGCGTATCCGCCGTTGGCTTTTATGCGCTGCTTAATACAACTTTACCGAACTTGCACGAACTTCCGTGAAACATTAAATCGTTTCCATGGGATTTCCCCATTCTTTTTTGCCCCTTTGGTTCTTTTACTACACCTAATATTACACCTCTTCCTCCTCTTCTAGCTCGACAACTGCAAAACCACGTGAACTGGGAGAGTTTTCCAAGGCCAACAACTACTTCACATGCTTCCTACCAAAAAACCCATAGTAAATTCGTGTTACGAACATAAAACTCCAATCAAACTGGGTTTATTTGAACCAGAAATCCTGAAATATCAAATACAGGCTCTTATAACGTAGCTGGAATCACAAACCATCCATCATGACACATCAAGAAGCATAATCTACGGGCCAAAGCCCTCTTAATCTCCCCAGGTCACCTTGACGGCTTAGGTAATGGGTTTAAGGGAATGTTTTCATGTAAGTATCTAATGCATATAGTGGTGCAGTGCTGGACCCTTGCAAACTAGCGGGTTTCCTCCTCAACAACATCGACGCTACAAGCCCGAATGTGCGAAACTCCCCTGCAAAAGAGAAAACACACTCATGAGGATCATACATGTGAAAAGCTGGACTTGGCTTGTTATGTCAACTTCAAAAAGATAAAAGGACAAGTTAGAAAGCCCTTCCAGGAACCAGTTCGCTTCGTTTGGAAGCCAAGTGTACCGAACTGGCTCGTACTCGTTTCCAGGCTGGTCCTATCAGCAGATTTATGGAAATGAGCTGGGAAATCCGTGCAATCGTTGCACATAAACACGGCCGAAAAGGTAACAAAGGATGGGTAATACACACCGAACACGAGCAAACCCAACAAAAAGTTCATTATCACGATCTCGGACGAAAAATAAAGTTTAAAACGTGTTCCAGTCCAAATCTTCCGAAAGGTATTGTTATGGCACGTCTCATAAACTAAACCGCCGTTAAATGGTGGAAATACAACAAAATCAATATTAAAATAGTAGAACATAACAGTTCTAGTACAAAAGTTCGTAAAGAGAGAGAGATTATACTTACTCCTTGCGAGCCACGCGAAAATAACGCTCGCAACCAGCTTCGCGGGTCATTCGCTCCACAAAGTTCTCGTCGTGGGTAATGACAATGAGCTGAAAGTTCTTGCGGTTGGCGTAGCGTCTGGCAATGTCGATCAAGGTGTCAATCAAACTGTCGATATTCGCTTTATCAAGGTTGGTTGTGGGTTCATCCAACGCGAGTACCCCGCACTGCGTGCTAAAAGTCTCAGCTAAGGCCATACGAATTAACAAAGAGGCCAAAACCTTCTGACCAGCGCTGCAACGACCTCTCATATCCATTAGAACGCCTCTTTTGACCATAATCACGTGGTAGTTGTAGCTCCGACGTTTGTCCGTACCTACAACATTCCAATAGTTTAGAAACCGTTCGAGAATTTGTACACAGCAATGAAAAGCGAGTGTGACATCAACTTGGTGAAAACGTAAACAAAACCGAAAGTTTAGAGTTAAGAGAAATTCCAGGACACGTAGATTCTGGCAATATTTTTTGAAAATTTTGGGCGCTATAATAAGCGAGTATTTTATGATTTGAATTTGAGTCACGCATTGAGTGACAAAGAACGTGAGCAGAAAGGAATGCGAGCTATAGAACGTAAACCCTATTATCCTATAGGCTACGAAAGATAAGATATTCTAAGAAGACATAGGCTTATACACAAGATTGTATATTATAAGAAGATATACGTACTGGCTTTAACACAAAATGAAAAATAATTTGGATAAATAACTGAAAAGTAAAGGTTGACTATAATAATCGCATTACAGAACTTTGACTTTGAGGTCGATTTGTTGAAAAAGTAAACAATAGGATTGCTTGTAATCAAAAGAAGGCTAAGTCATACATTATTTTCAGAATTTTGGGTTTTGTAGTTAACGAGTATTGTATAACTGAATAGGCTGGATCAACGAAAGAAACTGAGCTTGAAATGAATGCGAGCTGCAGTAAAAAAGCCGTTTCTCTTCTTTGAATAGGCTAAGGAATCTAATTTCAACTGCGTATCGCAGTATAAAGGTTTACACAGTATGGTAACAGGGCTATCTTCCAATGTTAAGGTTTTCTGACGACCTTCTCGGTCCCCAGAGTAATATTCAGGTAAAAGGCCAGAAAATCAAAGGGTACATTCGCAAACCTCCCAGTGCAGTTCAAAAAAGGTCACGACGGTTTACAAAGCGCAATGCAGGTCGGGCCTTACGGCAGTCCAAAACGCCCTAGAGTACCCGAGAGAAAGGTCACCAGTCCCCCGTTTTGTGAATGTTTTATTCTCTTCTCGAACCCTTTTTCTATTAGATTAGGAATGCCTACATTGGGGTACATGGGCACAGTCTGGGAATCCATCCCCCATATAAGCTTTCGTACCCCCACATCCTCTTGGGACCGAGAGATTTGTCAGAAAACCTTAACATTGGAAGGATACCCCTGTTACCATACTGTGTAAACCTCTATACTGTGCTGCGTATTTTTAAGATAGCAAATAAGTTGAAAATTATGTAAATTTTTCTATAACAACTTATCACGCTAAGGAAGAAAACAACTAGGGTTTCGTAGCTTGCAGGACTCGAAAATATCAGAAGATATAGGGAAGAGCAATTACTTGCAGAGGTTGTTAATTCATCGGTCTGGACTTCAATGTAATCGATGTCATCTCCTCGATACGTATTGGCCCATAAGCGTCTCAGGATAATGTTAATCGTTTTCATGCGCTCTTGATGGAAATGCAACACTGCATGCTCCAACGCTTTAACATATTTCTTCAAATCCTCCACCGCCACTTCTGTCGTTTTGCAATCTATAAACTGCTTACGATAACGCTCGTCTGCTTCCTTAAAGTCTCTTTTGTTCAACTCGACTTCCAAGTTGCGAATACTCTTTCGTAACTCCGTTTGCGCCCCCTGAAGCTGCGCTTTTTGACGCTCTAAACTCCCAATCTTGTCTTGAATGGTCTTTAATTCCGTCTGAATCTTGGTAATGGACGCTGCAGCAATTTGCGCTTTCAAAACCGCAATCTCTGCGTTCAACGTCTTCAAATCACGTTCCCAGAACCTCAATGTCTCATTATCTTTCAAATTACGCCCTTCCACCTACAAAAAAAGAAAGCACCCCAAAAAAATCATGAGAAAATCATTCTCAACCCCAGAAATACAGAAAAAAATCCCGAAACCTACGTCTTGTTTGATAATCGAGCTCTTGAGCGCGTCCACGATAGTCAGGAACCTCCCTCGCTTTTCTTCTTTGTTTCTGAGCTCCACATCAAGCAAATTAGAGCGTTCTTGCTCGCGGTCCAACATCGCAGCTTTCCCGCTCGCAACCCAGTCCTTAATCTCCGCCTCCAGTTTGGTCCATTCCTCCTGGGTGCGTTGAAGAGTCCCCACCTTAATCCTCGCCGCCTCGAGCTCCTTTTCCTTGGAAACCAACCCTTCTTTCAATGCCTTATCGCTGGCATTCATATCCGCCAAAAGGGGTACCAAACCGCCTTCCGCCGCTTCAACCTCCACTCGTAGATCAGCATTGAGCGCTTTAAGGTCATTTCGCCTCTTCTCCAGGTTGCTCCGCTGCTGCAAGGCCTCGGAACTCTGAAAGTTTCAAATTACAAGTGTTTAAAACAACATTTACACACATACACAAAAAAAACCGGTTTGGGATAATCAAAGACATATTTACCTTGAGCTTCTCCGACGTGATGTGATTCACCTTCTCCTTAAGTTTGGAAAACGTATTCTTGTGGTCTTCCAAAACTCGGCTCTCTTTCTCGCACAATGCTTTCAATTTTGCGTACTTGGCCTCTGCGGTATGGAGCTCGGTTTCCACTTCCTTGACCCTCCGTAAACCAGCTAGAAAGAGCCAAAGAAAATCAATTAACATATTTTACCATAATTTACAAACTATACAACGTAAACCACAAAAATCCAAGGAAAAACGTAAAAAAATTCAAAAGAAATGTAGAATCCATCGCAAAGTACGTATTAAATAAGGAAAGGAATTCGACCTAAAGTCCCCCCTAGTCTGGCCTTCTCCTCGTCCACTTCCTGCTCTAATTTCTTGACGTCTTTCGTAACCATATCCAGGGTGTGTACGTCGCCTTGGATCTCGCGGCCCATGCTTTCATCGGAACATACGCATTGCAATGTCAACCTGATATCGTCCAGAGACTCGTGCAATTCGCTCAATTGCTTTTCCTGGTTCTCACACCTGAGTCTAGAAAAGAGATCGAAAGGGTTCAGCGGAAAAATAAACAAAATCACATTGAAAGATTTCAATAAGAGCAAAGGGAATAAAAATAAATAAATAATAAAATGGAAAATAAAAGAAAAATGAATAAAATGGAAATAAAAGAAATAAGGAATAAAATAAAGAACAGAAAATGATCCAATTAATGACGCGTGATCAACAAGATAATCTAATTCTAAAAGTTGAATAAAAGAGGAATTTTAATTAGGATAAACTGATGCCATAAAGAGGGTAGACTAACATTTTTTTTTTCAAATACGATGAACTGATTCCGTGAGGAGGGATAGTATTTTCCGGAACCTTGGACGGTATAGTGCGCGTGTATTTTATGATTTGAATTTGAGTCACGCATTGAGTGACAAGAAACGTGGGCAAAAAGGAATGCGAGCTACAGAACCTAATAGGGTAATATCTAATATAACAATAATAACTAATATAATAAGAAGAACTAATCTAATATAGTAATAAGAACCTACTGAAATGTATTACAGAACTTAAGACTTTGAGACCGATTTGGTGAAAAAGTAAACAATAGGATTGCTTGTAATCAAAAGAAGGCTTAGATCATGAAGATTCTCATACATTATTTTCATAATTTTGTGCTTCGTAGTTTTGAATTCGTGATTGTGTGATTGAATTCGCTGGATGAACGAAAGGGACTGAACTTGATGGAATGCGAGCTAGAAGGAATGCGAGCTACAGTAAAGAAGCCTGTTTCTCTTACGATAGGCTAGGCAATTTAATTTCAACTGCATATTTTTAACTTAACTAATAAGTTTACATTTCTGAAAATTTTTCTACGACAATGTATCACATGAAGGTTCAATTTTAATTAAGAAAAGAACTAAAGCACATAAGACTGAACCCAAGGCCCACAAATCTTGAAGTTTTATATACATTCTCGTCTGTAATTTTAATTATGATAAACTGACTCGGTGAGAACGTAGTACGATTCTAAGAAAAATATCGAATTCAAAGAATACTTTAAGAATTATGTAGAGGAAAAACGTTAAATAATTTGTGGAATTTAAGCAAGGAAAGAAGATTAAAAAGAAAATTTACTTTAATCCAGGGATTTCTTGGTTCAAATTAGTGATTTGCTCATTGACAGGTTGCAATTTGAGGAGCGTTTCGTGTCGGATTTGCTTTTCCTGCAAATCCTTCTCGCAATCGCGCTTCTTTTGGGGCAGTTGACTCAGGTTGTGCTCGATCTACGGGAAAAAGCTTTCTTAGAAGATTCCATATGGATTTTGGAGTACTTAAAAACTTTGTACCTCTTCAATAAGCTCTTTGGCTTCACTAATTTGCGCAAAAGGGCGAACGCAGAGGGGACAACAAGCCTCTGCTTCGGTTGCTACCACCGCATTCCTCAGGCTTTGCAGATAGCGATTGTAGATATGCTCCGAGCCGGTATAACTGCCATGTCGGTTTTGTAACTCGGCTACTTCGGCACTGATTTTAGCGATTTCTTGCTCCAGCGACTGCGAACGACACTTTTCGAACAGTTTGTCTTTCAAAGAACGTAAATCCGCTTCCTTTTGAAGCAAAGAAGACTTGGTATGGGATAACTCTGTCGTTAGTTTGGTGATTTTCTGCATTTCGCCAGCTTCCCGAGCTCGGTGCTTTGCAATATCCGATTTCTAGCCAGGAAAAGACATTTATTTTAGTGATTTCGTTCATTTATCTAGGCAATTTTAAATTAATTTGATTCAACTTGTATTACCAAACTAGCTAAATGGGCTTCGAAATGGGATTTCAGGTTAGTTTCAGGCATGGTTTTGAGAAGATGATTCAACTTCTCTTCCAAACGTCCTTTGCTAAAATAAATGTTTTTTTTTTTGTTTTTTTTGTTTTTAGAAATTCGTGAAAATTAACGCCAAATTATTACAACTTTCTCAGTTCTGCTTTCTTGGATTCCAAGCTTCGTTCTAGTAACTCCAGCTGTGCGCGTTTATTGCTCAGTTCGTGTATCTTCATCAGTTCCTTTCGCAATACCGTTAGCTCGCTTTCCAATCTAGAAAGTAATAATAAAAAATGCAAATAATTAAGGATTTCTAAGAAAAAAATCAAAATAGAATTACTGATCGCGTTCTAGTTTGGATTGCTTCAATTGCTCTGCCAGGTCAACCAGATTGACCGCGTTTTCAGCGTCACTGAGTTGAGTCTTGGCTTCGGATAAGGAAGTTTCCAACTTCTGCAGTCGAGCAGCTGCTGACTCCAACGCACTCAACTCATTTTCCACTTGGACGATTTCTCTCCCGTTTTTCTTCACTTGTTCTTCCTTTGACTGTATACTGTCCTTCATTTTCATATACTGGTCTCTACAAAAGAGAAAAACTCCTATTATTTCCCCATTATTCTTACAAAAACCATTTTTTCAAATATTTAACCTGAATTCATTATGTTCGTCTCGTAATTTCTTCTCCTTAACGTCCCAGTCGGATTTCAGTTTACTCCAACCGTCTTTCTTTTGTCTCGCAACTTGCGACAGCTTTGAAAACGCCAAATCCACGTCAGAATCTGACAATCTGCCCCCAGGCAAGTCTAGAAAATGAATTACATGGGTTAAATTCTAGGAAAAACTACGAAAAACGGTTAAAATTCCTGAGAAAATTACCAAAAAAAATAACATTCTAAACAAACTGAAAATTAACTTGAAATAGGTGGAAGTACCTGTCAGTCCTATTTCAGGCGCCATATCGCGAACGTTTTCATCCCTGGTTTTGATTCTTTGGAAGTGATTCTCTTGTTCGGAGAGCAGTTTGCCAATTTTCGTAGAAATATCCTGCTTTTCTTTCTGCATTTTTCTAATCTCGCTATCCAGCTTATGAACTTCTTCCTCTTTCTGTGGAAATATTAAGAGAATTAGGAAATTTAAAGAAATTCCAGGTTTTTGGGGGATTTTCTTGGGTTTTCCAAGGATTTTTTGACAAACCTCGGTTAATTGAGCACCTTGCGTTCGCTTTTCAGCTGCGAACTTCTCAATAGCCCCCTTTAGTTCCTCGTCTGATCCGGTGAACTTGACTAGCAGGGAATCTTCCATAATCTTCATCTGCTGCTCTAATGCGCTTTTACGGTACTTTTTATCTGTCAACTTCGTTTCCAGCTTGTCGACTTTCCTCCAATCTGCTTCTAATTGCTGCTTCTTCTCTTCTAGGGGTTTGGCTTGATCCTCGAACTTCTTAACGTCGCTTTCATTGGCTGCCAAACGAGCTTTGTACCCCTCCAACTCATCCCGTTTGTTTCTGGCCTCGTTTTTCTTTTCTTCGAGGTGTTTCAGATCCGATTGTTTCAGTTTTAGCTCTGCATTAAAATGTAATAGGTTATAAAGTTAGCCAAGGCGAATATCTACCTCCTTGGATCTCTTTCACTTGCTTATGGAACAAATCTTGGCACTTTATATAGCGAGTGGCGTTGAAAATATCGTCAAACTTTTCCTTAACCTTCTTAGCTTCATCTAATGGCCTAAAAAATGAAAGAAAATGTACAAGAACAGTAACCAATTACACAAATTTTAATTAGAAATTTCTGAAGTAAGTATTTTACCAATTCGAGTCATCTTGATGGCAGAAAATGACGTTGTTTAAAATGGCTTTGGACACTCCCAGAGTTGAGACAATGTCAGCGTTAATGTCCGCACATTTGCTGCTTATACTGTAAGGCTAAGGGAGAGAACAAAAAGCTTGTTAGGTTTTCAAAGAAATTTAATAGGAATATTTTACTTTGCCATCGGCTCCGACTCGAGAAATGGTGCCATCAAGAGTCTGGAATTTGATTTTATTGTTGGGCAATTGGGTCCCTTCCATGGTTCTTACGACCGTCACTTGTTTCCCAGTTACATCGAATATTCGTAGTTTGACTTGACCTTTGATTTTGTGCTCGTTGTAAAGTTTAGGGTCGTGAATAAAGGATCTGCCACCGTCTGTACCAGCGGGGGTTACTCCAGTAGTGGCGTATTTTAACGCTTCGATTAATGTCTGTAATTAAAATTAATTAAAATTTTTAATCTAAATTAATGTTCATAAAATAATATGATTTGAATGTAAATACCGTTTTCCCACTGCCATTGTCACCCAATATTAAAGTTAAAGGTGACAGAAAAGTTATGGATTGGGATTTGTTGGGAGCAAAGCTCCGTATACCTTGCAATTGCATTACATCAAGCTTAGACATCTTGTTTAATTGGCGTTAGTTTAAAGAAATAAATTTAATTAAAAATAAACCAAAACACCGAACGATTTCAACCACGTGGCTCTGACGCGCCAAGGCCAAAAAGCTGCGTGTTTTGTTGGTAAAGCTTTTCCTGGAAGAGGTCATAGATGCCGCTAGTTTCGCGGAATTTCTTCTATTGCGCATTTTCTTCTGCGCAGGAGTTGGGAAAGTATTGCGAATGCGGATTTTCATTGGGTTTACCCAGAAACTTGAACTTGAATAATATTAATATCTCTTTGTTTGCTTAAAAGAAAGAAAGTTGCCTCAAATAATCTTGATCATGGATAATGAGACGCATGTAGAATTCGCTCAATTGTTTTTCTGGTTCTCACACTTGAGTATAGAATAAAGGTCGAAAGGGTTCAACGGGGAAACATACAAAATCACACTGAAAGATTTCAATAAAAGCAAATGCAATACAATAATAATAATAAACGGAAATATAAAAATGGAAAATAAAAGAAAAATTATTACAATAAATGATCCAGTAAAAAGATACGTGATCAACGACACAGCGAGACAACCCAACAACAAATATAACCATATACAGTCAACCCTCCATTTACGCGGTCCCCGTTTACGCGGTTGAAGAATTCGTCAAAATTCAAGTCACTATACACGATTATACCGGTCGCTTAAGTTATTATACACGGTTTTGATTTACACCGTGTTTTTACGGTAAATCGCGTAAATAAGGGTTTACTGTATACAATCTCTATATAATCCATATAAGATATATAATATATAATCCATGCAGGATATTTATATTCATATAATCCATAAAGAATCATATAGACAATCATGTAGAACCTTCAGTGCGATCCAAGTAAAACTTGGGAATTTTTGCTAACGATGTTCGCATTTTTTTCTTCATATTTATGAATAGCGGCCAAAGCAGCTTAAGCTTTGCATTTTTCTTAATAGATGACGGTAGTAAATAGAAATTCAGGAAACGTCGGGAAGTCGTCTTGATTCGCAGATCGGTGATCTAGACATCCATTGTAATTAAGAAGGTGAATGGACTGGTCCTGTCTAAGGTTGCACAGCAGACGGACAAGACAGTATTTTGGTCCAAAAAATTAATGCGCCTGTTAAAAATTGCACGCTCTAGTGGTCAAGTGTATTTCCCAAGTGATTGTTCCTCTTAACGCCTTGACTGGCAAAGCCAGAAAATGTTAATTACCGTGACTAATTTGGAAACTTGAAAGAGAAAGTGCCAGCTTTTGATCTGGTATCAGTGTCAGTTCTTTTACCGCACTGCAAAAGTGAAGTGCGTGTATGTGTGTCTGTATTATTACCTAATTTCCCTTTAATTTAAAAACAATCCCTAATTCTTTAATCAAATGATTCCCTTTGAAGTCAGCTGTCTCAAGTGAAAACATCTCGCCACGTCCTAAAAATGGCAACAACAAATATAGCCCAAGTGTTGATGAGGAAGGGCAAACGTGGTGCGGCGACGTACGTCCAATCGGAATGTAGTAGAACATCGGATCCCCAACACCTTCACGAGCTTCTAGATTTGCTCTTAAACCTTGCTAAACCGATTGAAGAGCCCGAAACTGTTGATTGGATGAAATGGCTTATTTCAGGGGGCAAAACACCTGTCGAATTTGCCTCTACAAGTATTAAAATAAAGATTCCTTTGATTACGTCGTGAATACCATTATTAACACACCTTTTTTCTTTGCTTCTCCACTTTCTAGTCCGGAGATATGATAATGGAACGACATGTGGCTTAGTCTGGACAGCCAATTTCGTGGCATATCGCTGTCGAACATGCGGAATATCTCCGTGCATGTCCTTGTGTGCCGAATGTTTCCAAAAAGGAGATCATCAGGGACATGATTTCAACATGTTTCGGTCCCAAGCTGGTGGAGCTTGTGATTGTGGCGATACGTCCGTCATGAAGGACACTGGGTAACATCTTTTGTACTTTTAAATTCCAAAATTAAACTCCAAAACGCCCAAAACCATAAAAAATATATACATTTTCTTTTCCTTTCCCTTCATTTCCTAATTATTCTGTCTATTACAGTCTTGCACATCTTTCTAGTTTATGATTATGTTGTAAATGTCGCCCCATTCATTTTCATAATTTTTATGTCAGGTTTTGTGAGAAACATGGGCCTCAAGCACAAGTAAATAAACCCTCTGCCCCTCGAGATTTGCTCTGCGTGGCTGAAGCAGTGATGCCGCGTATTTTCTTGCGAGTAATCCAACACTTCCGCGAACATTGTTTCCCCGATGAATTGGAGAAGCATTTGCAATGCATTATCGATGCTGAACTTTTCCTCAACTTGCTCCATGAGTACAGCAGCTTGGGTGCAGCCTTGAGGAGGGTTATGACGTCAGCATTGATTAATCCCACGGTAAGGTTAAGGCCATAAGTTCAAAAGGCTTAAGGTCATCAGATCCTCTTTCTTAAATTGACCTTTTATTTGAGTGCGTTATGTTTTCTTGGATTTTTAGTTATACGCCGAATTGACCGAGGTTACCTCTGGGGATTCCGAATATGCGCAGAAAATGAAGGAACAACAACACGCCTATGAAGAAGCCTTGAGCACTTTGCCTGGCCCTGAAGCAGCCGAAGAATACAAAGGTATTTTTTTTTTAAATCCTAAAACGTATTTTGTGCCAAAATTTTTCTTCCTCAAAAAAGAGAAAGCTAATTATACTATCCAAAGAACGAAAATATTTACATAAAATATATGAAACACCTACGCAGGAATTTATTTTCCTAAGTTTTTATTTTTTGTTCAAAATTTTCTTTCCAAGATAAGACCATTAAGAATTCTTGAAATTTGGCCTGTTTTGTAGAGATTTTGTTAACATTTCCTAATTTAAGAAAAAAATGTTTTTATTTTTTACAGATTTACCTCCCTTGAAGAACAGTTTGGTTCATCGCACTTTCTTGGAGGAATTAGTATTTTGGACAGTGAAATTTGAATTCCCTCAAAAACTGGTCTGTTTGCTCCTCAATATGCTCCCAGATCCGGATTATAAGGTAAAGAATCTTGAAAAAAAGGTCTTGGAGTAGAAATAAATTAGTGTATTTTATTTTATTGTTTCTGTCTGGGCGTTTCAATTTGTAGGAAGCGTTTACGAGAGCTTTTGTGCTTCACTACGCTCGAATCTCACGTCTGTTGGTGAAATCATCAGACGCTGACACGCTTTCCAATCGTGTGGTCCACGTTTCCGTACAATTGTTCTCGAACGAAGACTTGGCCTTGCGAATGGTGGATTCGCTGAACCTTTTGCATGTCTTGGTTGTCTCTCTGAAAGACATGATGTCTCGTATACTGATTCCCAGCACGCTCCAAGGTGAAAAAAAATGCAACTAACAAAAAATAAATCAGAAAAAAAATCCTTTTTTGAATGTCTGGCTCATATTTTGTGGGGTTTATTGAAAGTAGATCCAGAGAAGAACTTTCATTTTGTGGTGGATTGCTCCGAACACGTCATGAAAGACCACTGCTATTGGCCCTTGGTGTCGGACCTGAGCAACGTGCTCTCCCACAAACCTGTGGCATTGCGTTTCTTGTCTGACGATGGACTTTTAGAGATGTGGTTTTCGTTTTTGGCAATGTTTCAAGGTAAACAAAATCGAAAAAAAGAAAGTAATGTCCCTGATTTCTTATTTGGGAGGAAATCAGGGAGAGCTTTATGAGATTGAGAAGCTTTGGAGATAAAGGAGTTTATTTTCTTTTTTGGGGGCTTGATTTATGTTCGCAGGGATGAATGTCAACCAAAGAGAAATGAATTCCCATGTGGAGTTTGAGCCCAACACATATTATGCTGCCTTTAGTGCAGAATTGGAAGCTCCCGCTTCAACGATGTGGGCTTTACTGTTTCACTTGAAAGACGCGGTTTCCTCGCACCTCACCTTGAATCTCATCCGACATTGTGTCACGGCTTTGCAAGACTGGTTTGATGCCATTAACTTTACCCACCCAGACATGGTGAGCGATTCTGAATCATCAAGAAAACTATTGTTAACACTCCTTTTCCGTTAAAGTTTTGTTTTTAGTTGTGGTGATGGTAGCTTTCTTTTTTGTAGGTTAAAAGGTTATTGTCGTTTGAGGCGTATTGAAATTTGGGAATATTTTAGAGGAAAAGAAAGGACAGATAAGATCGATAGTAAAGTAATCAGAATTGATAAGCAAATCCGAATCGTTAAGGATAATCGTTCGTAGCTAGCAAGAGTTTTAATAAGTAATTTAAGACGATATTTCAACCAAAATTTAAATTTGTCATCTTTATTCATTATTTTCTGCTAGGGTATGAAAATTGTATTTAAATTATTATATATTGCATTCATATTAGGAGATTTTTTTTTCAACTTTTGTTGGACATTATATTATATTTCAAATGGCCAATATTAAGTTAAAAAAAGAAAGATAAATTTCGGGTTTGTTGTTAGTCATACAAGCTATGCAAAGCGTTATGTAGGCCTTATGTGGCGTTAAATGCCTCGCATAGCTCAACCCTGGCGAAATGTTCGAACTTTTTTTTACCTTATTTGAGTGTTAAGTCAAGTTTGGCGCTGTTTAGCAGATGGAATAGTGAAATGGGACGTACGAAGGTAGGGTTTCGAGAAAAGTAAGCCTTGTTTATTATCTCTAGATCTTAAATCTTGTAATTTATATGGGAAAACTGCTTATTTTATTGCTTAGTGCTCTCGAGCAGTTTAGGATGGCAATCATAATGATCAAAGTGTTTTAACTTAAGCTTAGATTAAGTTGTAGGGCTTAGGTTGTATTAAGTTGTAGATTAAGTTGTCACTAAAAAATAACAATCCGCTCACCGATAAGTCCCAAGTAAGACATGAAGAAAAATATAAAGCATCTGATTTTACAGAAATGGCAAGAAGAATGGTCTACCTCTGTCTCCCCCCTTCGCGATCTACAGATATCTCCAACGCTACAACCTATCTGCAAACTTGACCAAGACAGACGGACTATTTCTACACTTATCAGACTTAGAACCTTACATTTCCCGACAAAGTCACTCCTCTACCGCATTAAAAAGACACAAGACTCAAATTGCACCTGTAACAATCACTCGAAACAAGACCTCAGACACATATTTTTCCACTGCAGACTCTTAAATAGATCCAGAGCTATTTTGCTAAGAGACTTATCAAAACTTCGACTCCACTTTAATCCACAGACTATACTCACAGACCCAACCGCTTACAAAGCAATGAATACCTTTGCCATCTCGGCTTTAACAACCCTACATCCCAACTAACCCACTAACCAGAAGTGACGCTGACTTCTCCCTGACGTACGAGTTATCTGACTTTTAGAATAAGGAAAGGAGCTATTACCATATCTTTGCTATAGTATGGCTACGCTCTCCATTCGAGGAATAGCGTAAATGAATGTATGTTTGTAAAATTGTTCACTGTTTACTTAACTTCAGACCCAATAAATAGGCGGCAACGAGCAGTGCTCACGCCGAGATAATAATAAAAAAAAAGTTGTAGGGCATGACATGATCGAAATGACGCTTAACTTTAGGTCGAATTGATTTCATTTTATTTGGAGAAGCTAATGAAGTGAATAAGGAAGTGAATGGAATGTGTCGCCGCTTTTAATAACGTATATTTATTCTATTTTATTTTTGCGCAGAATGATCCTTACCAAGTGTCCTTCCACTTACCTCTGCATCGATATTTGGCTACATTTACTGGGCAAGCAGTGAGGAATCAAGGCATCCCGTTAAGTCAGCTTTTACCTTCTCAAGAAATGCTTCATCTCATTATGATGCATCCGCTGAGGATTCAGGTAAGATTATTTTGTTTTTAGACATGTATGTATTTATCCGCTGTCATCTGTCGAAAGTTCTTGACGAGTCTTACGAAATGGGAAAGGCATTTTTCTTCAGGTTTTATGGGATAGGCGAGGCCGTAAAGGTCAAAGAATCAGCGAGACGCAATGCAAATCTGGTCAAGTTTTCTCAGGTCGTTTGTATTATTATCAGTTCCTTCTGACCTTCGAAAAATGGGAAGAATTCTCTAACTGCCCTAAACCACACGTTACCTAAGAAAAGGAATGATCTAGAAATCGTTTTACTAAGCTACGGAACTCATTATTAAGCAAGAAAATAAGCTAAACATCCCGTTTCATTACAGTTAAATTACCAGTTTTACAGCTCAATTAAATAGCGATGTTTCCTAACGGAAGGCTTCGTTGCACTCTTACTACGCAATAATGACAACCACAGCTGCTGGTTGTAACCAGTTTGGACAATTTTGGCTTGGAAATCCGGATCAAGAGCCAAAAGAGAACGAAATAAAGAAGGTGCGCTTTCTTAACTAAGTTACACAACAGTCTAGTTACACAATAGTATCTATTGATTGATTTCTTGATTATAGGCGAAATTAATTAATACTTTACAAGAAATTAGTCATAACAAAATCTCAAAAATTTATGTAATTTCTTTACAATTTCGGAATTCTAACCAAATTTAGAATATTGGCACAATATTCAGTTATTATTTTTTTATTTAATATGTACCATATTAAATAAATAGTTTTAGTAGAGTGTTCATTTAGGGCTAATTCAGTTGGATCACTTTAGACAATCTTTGCAATTTGTATAATTTAAACAATCTTTATAGAACTTCAGAAAATGTAATCCGAAGTAAAATGAAATTACAAAATTTCATTTCATTTTACTGAAAGTAAAATGAACTCTTGTAAGCAGAAGCGTGTTTTCCAAAACTTTCGCATAGTTCACGTATTGTAAGTTCTCAGCGAGGTACTTCTAATATTATTAAAAATATAATATAATAATTATAAATAGATAATATTAGTAGATTGATCATTTGTGGGTAATTCAGATGTTAGTTGGATCATTTTGGCACACTCTTCTGAATTTGTATGATTTAAAACAACGTTTATAGAACTAAAGAAAAGTAGAAGCATGTTTTCCATAACTTTCGCATAGCTTAACGTATTATAAATTCTCAGCGAGATCATACTCGTAAAATTCCTCTAAAAGGCGAAAAGAGTCGACCAAAACCATCAGCGTTGCCCCACGACGTTTCTTTTTCAAGAAATCCAAAACCCACAATATAACAATGTAGCACAACGGCTTTCCTTTTTTGCATAACAGAAACGTCAGCAATTCTTTTTCGCCTTCTCAGCATCAGAAAGAAATAATCTCGATCAACAACAAGGGCGTGGCTAGTAAGGTTAGTAAATGTAACAGTACTCTACCCCCCGGGTCCTTTATAAAAAGAAAGAAACTGTTCTCAACTTTCTGAGCTCTTATGCCTCCCAAGTCGATTGCGTTTTACGAGGACATAACCTAAAGTGAAACTCTTTTTCTATACAGCTTCTTGCTCGTTTGCTCGCAACAGAAGAACCTGCACTGTACATTCAGATATGTAGCCCAAGTATGAAAGCATAGGTTTTATTAGGAAGCATTCGTCGTGAAAAGAACGCCCGGAAACCAAATATTATTACAAACGTCAACATCCAATGCAATTCCCAAACTTGGGTATTGCTTAAAAACAGTCTTTTGTTGGGGAGATTTTGTTGGAAAGACACAAAAAGATATAATTACTCCTCGCCGCCGAGGTTAGGTAACGCTAAGTAGTTGGTAACGTTCAGAGTGGCCACTTTGAGGCTCAAGAACCCTCCGTAGCCTGTCTGACCCTTATGGAACAAGCCTACACCCGTCAGCCAGGTAGCAGGCTCAGGCACCACCGGTTGCGCGTCCCAAAACGGCACCGTAGTTTGCGAAACGTCTTTTTCTAGCGAAGACGCCTGGAATTCCACGTACTGATCCGACTTCGAGTCTAAGGTCGACGGCACTGGACTGCGGGTCGGAACGTCAGGGTTGGTGAGGGTGAGTTTGGTGCGCGGGGAATCCGATTCCGGGGTGTTGTCATTGCCCATCCACTCTGACCGCTGCGAGTCCAAGGCTCCCGTCACGAAATCGATGGGTGTGGCCTGGATCTCGAGGTTCAAGTGAGGTCCTAACCTCCGGAATCGGACGCCGGTGATGACGTGATTCTCGGGAGCGGTCAAGTCGTCCAGGTCGATGGCGCGTTCCTCCCAGGTGATCATAGCGTAGTCCGCGCTGCGATTCCCGTTCTGGGTTAGCTCATCTTTAACGCGGATCGATTCCAACGGTTGCCAGTCGACGCTAGACGTGTTGACCGCGCCACGCGGTAGAGCGACGCCATGTTGGATTTGCAAAGAGATGACGCGTCCCTTCTTTACAAAACGGAGGCCCGTGATTAAGCGGTTCTGGGTGACGTCGCTGGTGATGGGTTGAAGGCTAATAAATCGATCCGAATCGATGTTGGGCTGGTCGCAGAGACACATGCAGTACGAACAATGCCAAAACATCCATCTCCACCAACTGTTGACACTTTTTTTGCTCTGGCCGCGGCCCTGGCAATCATTTCGCTGGCCCAGCAATCGCCCGCTCTTGTATTCCACCCAGTCGTAGCGACGGGTAAGCGAGGAGGATAAGCAAACAGTCGAATCGGCTTCCACAAAGCCGCAGTTGAAAATCCGGCCGCGATCGCATTTCTTTTGCTCAGCACAAAAACCGTTCTGGAAGCAATTCTGCTCTGTCGCCACTGTGTACGAGGCACAATTCTCCTTGCACGTGTTGATGTTATTCATGTCAACCTCGTTGATAAGGTAACCCTAAAGAAGGACGGAGAGGGAGAAAATGAGAAAAACAAGGCCAAGAGGTTATTTACGGGTCCGGAACAACATTAACATCACATAAATAACGTGTAGCGGAACGTGGGACAGTGAAAGATCAGATTTAGGAAAGGAAGCCCTTCCTTTGAAAGATTTTAGATAAAAACAGTTAGTCAAACAGTCGGCTTCAAGTATACGTGAAAGAGAAGAATCGTTGAAGTGACTAGTCCTGGCACGTCTCTTTCACGAATACGTGAAATTATTCTTGAATTAGAACAAAAAATGGTGTAGATTGTAAGGGTTAGGTTACGAGGGTAAAATGGTTCGTAACTCACTTGGAGCACTTCAGTGAGTTGCAAATAAGTTTGGCCCTCGTAGTGATCGCTGGAACCGGGGTCGCATTTCCATAGCCAATTGGGCATAACGGCCAAGACGCGGCGAGCCGCGGCTGCCTTCTCGAGGATGCGCCGCTCGAAATCCGCGCGGGCCATATCCGATTCCATCGTGAAATTGCCTAAAGAAAAACCCAAGCTTCTGAGTATCTCTCCCTCCTTCTTTAGTTTTCTCGCTTTTTGCACCAAAAAATTTACCTTTTTCATAAAGGCGGAGAAGCATCCATGAGAATTGCATCATGGCATAACCTTTAGCGTCCGTTAGGGCTAAAAGGCTGTAAAAGTCATAGACAAGTTGGTGTGGGGACTTGGTTAACGAACAAAGTGAACCATCCGAAGCCTAGAAAGGAAACCAAGTGTTAAAACCTGTTGAAATTTATCATCATTTGTAAATAATTTGCTAGTTTACTTAAAGTAAGTTTATTTAACACTAAATAAAAATAGCTTAAGTAGTGAATTGTTGTAAATAGTTGTCATTAAACATGACACGTGACGCCACCTTAAGAGCTTGGGCTAAAACGTCAAAGGCTCCTTCTGTGGTCCCATTGTTAGGACACGTCAGGTTATGTAATTGCTGCAACAAGTGTACAGTTGCCAATTCACGGTCGTCGTTAGTTTGGATGACGTCCGCGTAGTCACGCAAGGTGCGTTCGTTCACCATGCCAGCCGTTCGTTGATACGTTTCAAACCACTCGTGTAAATTGCCCACGGGAACCAAGGTCGCTTCCAACTTGTCCCATAAGGTCGCCCAGGCGGAGTTGACAGGTAGTTGACCCACCGACGCCAGGTTCCCGCGTAGGTCATCGAGTCGTTGTTCAACACTCGAAAAGCGCGCGCGTAAGTTCGCAAAGCGCTTCAAAATTTCTTTATCCCCGCCCAATGCCTTCAGCATGGCCAAACGGGATGTCGCTTGCAGATCCCTACGCAAGGAATCGGTGGTCGAAAGCACAGCTAATTGCAAGTTCAGGGGCTCGGCGAAAGCTTGGTGTTGCAATTTGGGGTCTGCGTTGTTGGTGATTAGGTTTGTGAAGAGCTCGTCGCGGAGTTTCGCGGCCGAGAGGTTAACTACCGCGGTCAGGAAATCCGAGCCTTGTGCGTAAGCGACAAAGGCGCAAACCACAAGAACGATGTTTGGCTTCATGTTCAATCACTGAGTTTTTTGTTCTTTTTTGGTAGGCAAATAAATACAGAACTAGGATGTCGTCACTACCCATAAAGGGGCTTGTGAACGTGTGAAGGAGTCCAGAGCTAGTCGTACAATGAGATTAGGACCTAATCGGTGCCAGCTTTTATACCCAGGCTAACACCAACTTGTTTTGACGTGTTCCTACTTGTGAAACTAGGCTAGTGAATCGAGTTGTGGCTCGAGTTGCAAGAATGTTCCAACATATTCTAAATCTAATTCTAAAACAGGCAACATATTGTAAATCTAATTATAAAATCTAATGATGTGAACAATTTTTTTTCTAATTTTAGAATAAGAAGTTTTTCAAGTGAGGAGATGGCTTTGGCAGGTTTGAACAATGAAATCTGGCGATGTAGTTTTTGGCAGTGTAAACGTTTCAGTGCCAACAATGAAAATCTCAAGTTTGCACTGGAACGATTGAATGCAAACAGAATGAAAAAATTGTAAAACTGTAACACGGTTCCGTTAACCAATAGTGAAAAGCAAAGCTTGTGGCTAAAAGGAACTTGAAAGCCGCGCTATTCTATAAGGTTGTGTTGGCAACAGAAAGGTTTCATTGTTGGTACCACGTGGACCTGACTTGTTTACCCAATCAGACCTCAATCTTATTTGCTTTATCTCTCTGCTTTAAATTGAAAACCTGTTGTCTACTTCGAACCGGTTCGAATCTATCTATGTCACAGCACGTTAACTTTTACTTTCAAAACTTGAAATTTGAAGTTCAGTTTTCAAATTTAGGAATCTGAATTTGAAGTTTGCAAAATCTTACATAAATTACAATAAACCTTTGTCGAACTGTAAGCCTAATTGCTTGAATAACTAAACAGTCTGGATCAATATTGGTTCGCGTTATGTGATGAGTTAACGTGGGTATAATGAGACTAGTTTCAACACACTTGGCTAAAATTGTTAAGTTTTCTTTGATTTCTTGTCTGTGTTGTTGTTTTTCACTATTAAAAACGTGCTAGAGCATTCCAGAACTCAGGTGGTGTTCACCTGGGATGTTCTCCTGAGACTGAGTTGTGTTTACAACAGCGTGTCTTTGCAAGAGCGTATCCTCACGAAAACTGTGTTTATTGAAGCTCCAAACGGGCGAAACCACTTTTCCCTGCTAAAAGCGGTTTCCTGGACCTAGAGCACGTCTTCCTCACTTTTCTTACACCCAGCTAGATTCCTGAATGCTAATTGAATCCAGCAAAGACTCCGGTCAATCGTTTTAATCTCCCCAATCACGTCCTGCGTTGAAAAACGCGAGTAATAAGAATCTTAGGATCACAGCTTTCTTTCTTTTCCTTATGATTATTTGAAAACGAAAATCCGCTAAAGTATTTTCAGATTTCTCTGGCTTCACTCCATCGACTCGTGAAAGAACGTAGTTGGCACATCCTGGTACGGAAAAGTGTCCCTCCTCTTTTTTCTGAAACTGAATCCCCACTTGACCCTTGACCTGTGCTGTGTGGACCTGTTCAATTTCAAAGCCTGCTTAAACTTTCCTGTTTACGAAATCGGACCTTGCACTCCTTCAGGGATCGAAATAACATGCCAGCAGGCGAACTAATAACCCCCCAACTTCCAATGCAGGAAAGTAATGAAAAGGAATGGAAAAGACGGACTTACTTTGAGATACTCCAGGAAGTGCTCGAAAATCCCCGTATTTAGCAGCCGAGCTTGACGCGGACTAGCCCGCGCGATCCGCAACTGGCGAAAGTTGCGCAAATCAGTCGGAGGAGGCGCGCCGGATACGGTGTGGTCATGGATTTGCCATAGCAAGGACCTAAGCGAGTCGGTTCCGTGTCCAACTGCTGAATTGGCGAAATCTTCGAGGGTTAAACGCTCGATCTTGTCTTTGTGGTCCTGGTACAGCCTTAATAGATCAGATAGAACTCCTATTAGTTCTGGAAAAACGGGGATTTATTAATTGGAAACGTTAGAAAGTACCGGAATGTGTCGTAAAGCGAGTGTACGGGTCGGATGAGCGTCATAAGCCGGTCTAACCCGAGTTCCCATCGCAACGCGGCTGGGAATTGCCGAGTTAGCCGCGCTAAGGTCAACTCGATGACTTGCAGACGCTGATCCATGCCGGTTAACTTGGCTGACATGGCGGCAAATTGACTTAGGATCGCCTTGTCGTTCTTCATCATGAGATGGAGCAGCGTTTGCCATTCAGTTTGGTTCACTTGCGACCCGTTTAGGGAATTCATGTTGAGGTTGAAGTTTTCGAAGTTGAAGTCGGGGAAAGGACCAGGTATCGAAAGACCGAAGTTGTTGTCCAGGCCGAAGCCACTAGATCCGGAGCTGTCTTGTTTCTCGTTGAAAGCCATGTTCCATAAAGAGGCGACGTATTTGATGAGGCCAATAGAGGTGCCAATAATAGATACTACAGTTATAGGATCCATTTGGGCCCGAGCAAAGTGGAGTGCTCCCAGAGCGATTAAATAGTAGCCGATCCCTTTTGTAAGATGCATTTTTGAGATTTGGAAGAGGGGGATCTAAAAAATCGGAAAAAAATAAAATAAAAATATATTGTCGTGAGTCATTGTGGTTAAACATGGACCAACCCTGACCTTCCGGGCATGCCGCAGCGTGCATCATGACCTAGCTCAACGGAAGTAGAGAGGGGAAAGAAGCAAGACAGCTACTTGAAGGAATGTCCCCTGATTCATCTCTCTTCTTTTCGCCTGTTTCTCTCTCTTGTAGTGCTCAGAGAAGAATTATAAAAAAACTAGAGGTCATTAGGTGGGTTGTAATACTCCAGGTGCGATAAGCGGAACCGGTGACGTCACTCTGAGCGTTTCGGAAAGTAGAATTGGTCTGAAGTACAGCATTAATTTCGCAACATCGGAAATGTAAGAATCTTTGAAGGAATAAATAGGTGAAAAATTTTAAATGAAAATAATCACAGTAATTACTGAAGAAATTTCAGGAAGCAATGTAACTTTGGCGCAAAAGTTATATAGAAGTTCTTCCGGAAATTTCGAGTTTATACAGAAATTTGGGAAGAATGTGAAGTGAACTGCAAACAAAATGAAATAAAATTCACAGTAATTACTGCAGGATTTCAGAAATTTCAGGAAGCAATGTAAGTTTGGCGCAAAAGTTGTATAGGAGTTCATTCCGGCAATAATGAATCGATACAGTAGGATTGTATAGATTCTTGTTGTTTTAAGAGAATGTTAGACAATTTTTGACAAATTTAGACACTTTGCTTTAAGACAATTTTAGAGAATTTCTTTGCAGGAAGAAAAAATTCTTCTAAAATTTTTGAAAGTCACATTCGGGAATGTTCACTTTAGGTTAAAGTGGCCAATAGATTACACAAACGATGTTTTTGTACGGAATTTTTGTGATTAAAAAGTACCCTAGTTTACTTAAGAGAATTTCTTTTAAGGTTTAGATTGGCAAAGTTTATAATTTCGCGCATTGTTTTGGTCATTAACAAAGCCTTGAGGGGGGAGGGCAAGGTGCCATGCTCATCCGAAGTCCCGTTATCCGTTATTTTTGACCACTTTTTGGTCACGTGATGCACTCACTCACCTTTTGTCTTGAAGCTGTCCAGTCAACCGAACACTTTTTGGGTTTTAACTTAAACAATGTAACATAAATAGGTTTACATTAGCAACAAAATTACGTTAAACTTAACACACATGTAGTACTCGACAGGTCTTGCAGTTCCCGTTCCGAACACTTTTGTGTCGAGTACAAGCAGGTGGCTGGACAGCCAGGACGTTACTATAATGGCAAGACTAAAGGGACTAGAGAGAGAAAGACAGAGTTTCACCTGCAATGCAAAGTGCAGTGAATGAAGTTTGAAACGGTCCAGGGGGAACGGAGAGAAGGCGTGGCCGAACCCGGAAAAAGGCCTTGAAGCGTGTTTTATTCATCTAACCCTGACGAGTGAGTGAAAAAGAGCTTACCGATAGAAGAGAGAAAAACGCAATTAACGTGGTTAGGCATACCGGAGATTAATTGACCTTGATTCGTCACGCGCGAAACCTGGAAAACATCCCAAAAAACAAACATTTTTTTTCGGTTTTTAGGAATCAAGATAATTACGTTCTTCAAAAGAAAAAATGCATTTCCCTGAGTTAGTGAACTGAACTAGATAAATTAATTAATTTTCTAAATAAGTAACTGAAATTAGTTAACTAACTAAATTAGATTTTAATTTCATTTAGATATAATTTAATTGGCTAAATTAGCTAAATTTAATAGTATTCTAACTGTAATTTTACATTTTCATGTATTTTAAAAATAAATGGCTTAATTATCGTAATTATTTTTCTGTTTCTGTTTTTTATATTATTAGTTATTTTACCAAGATTTGTAATCCTCTTAGTTACTTTATTTTAAATTAATTAACATCTAAATACATAATTTGAATGAATTTACTGAATTAGTTAAATGAAATTAATTAAGTTAATTAATTAATTGACAAGTTTGCTAAATTTAAAAGTATTTTTTACTACTGTTGTACATTTTCGTGTATTTTTAAAAAAGAAATCGTTTAATTATAATTTTTCCGTGAATTATTTTTAAATTATTAGTTATTTTGTACATGGTTTCTAATTCTTTTATTTAAAAATTTCTATAATTATTTTTCAGTTATTTGTAATATTTTTAAAATTGTTTGGATTATTTATTTGAAATTGTTTGGATTATTTATTTGAAATTATTTTGATTGGATGCAGGTGAGTTTCTATGAGATTCTGTGTGGGTTATGGGTTCGGAACGGTCTGCAGATCAAAGGCCAAGCCATGACGTACATCCAGTGTCATTTTGGCAACTCGATGGTGGACGCCGACTTGTATTTGCTGCAGTTATGTGCGACCCACTTACCCGCGTCCACGTTTTGGATGACGGTGTTGGAGCGGTTCCATGTGTTAGGAACGCTGTCCGTAAACTCGCAAGCGACCAATGCGTTCCTGGAAGCCGAACACGAAATGGCCATGCTCGAGTCCTGGCTGACGTTTATGGCCTCCATCCTCAACATCCGCACTAATATCGGTAACTAGCGGAAGTTTTTTCTTCCCTTTTTATTATTTCTTCAGGAGCGATAGAGAGGGGCGAGGGGAGAGAAGAGCTAAAAAGTTTGGAAGATTGTAGTGAATCTTACTTTGTTCACCCTCGGTTTTGGCACAGGGTTGTCGGAAAGAGATTTAGAGCGCTTGGAGATGGTGTCGTTACTGTGCATGTCGGATCGTACGCATAGCCAGCTCATGGAATTGCTGCCAGAAAAGTGCGGCGCGCCGCAGAACAAAGACTTCGACGCGGTACTGGCCCAAGTGGCGGATTACAGGGCGCCTAATGTAGAGGCTTCCGGCTCTTTACAGCAAGGACACTACGTCCCTAAACCTGAAGTATGGGAGCAGCTCTACGACCCCATGTACGTCCTACTCCGTGCCGTTCATCGCCGCGACTTCCAAACGTCCATGGATCGGTTTACTCAATTGTAAGTACCCTAGAAGCTTTGGGTTTGTCAGAGAGTAGAAAGGCGGGTGTCGTAAAAAGTGTTGATGGATTGTTCTTTATGGGGATCGGGTATAGTATTCAGCAAACGGGGAGGTGGAAGGTAAGTGAGGGAGCGCCGAATTCACTCTGGCCGCCGTTCCGACTACCAGGACCGGTCCATCCCGCCTACCCTGACCCTAGGATCATCCTGCAGAGCGGGACAGCTCACGCAGTGATCTGGGCGTTGCTCTACAAGGCGCTGTATTCGCCCACGAACCTGGTACCGGAGCAGGTACTGGCGCTGACAGTCTACCTCTTGGATATGGCGGTGTCTTTCCAGACGTTGCCGGTTCCAACCAGTGGCCAAGTAAGTGGAGGATGGACGGGTTTTGAGGTACTTTGTGAAAAGTGGGTCATAATAGAACGTGTGGACGTGGTCTAGGAACTGTGTGTAAGGGACAATCGAGTCCAACACCATGACAGGGAACGACAGGACATGGCGTTCCAAGATTGGTTCGATACGGATTTTTTGGCCGAGAATGTTTGCATTCCTATCTCGCGAGTCAAACTCGTGCCGCAAACTGCCATCTCAATCAACAGAACCGAAGGTGAGTCCATTTGCTCTGCGAACTACTGAGCTAGGCAGCAGCAAGTTGTTATGATTGAGAGAAGAGATTAGGAGAAGGTTTGTGGCAATAAGCTAATGGGAAACGTACATAAAGGTGGAGAAATCGACGTGGACTCATCGGACGGTGAGATGGACGTCTCCGAGTTGCCTTCAGAAATAATCGACGCGCAGTACTATCTACCTTTAGAAAATGGTCCTACAGTCTCCCCCGTCCAACTCCGTGCTCTAACGGCAGGCAACGAAGTTGTCGTCTCCCCTACCTTCCATATCCAACATGTTCCCTCTCCTTTACCTCCTCCGTCACCGTTCCGGAACCCTCCTTTAAGCCCCCAGCGCAGCCCCTCGGGGAGTCAAGCCGGAGCTATGGTCCTGTCCTCGCGCGCCGAGCCCTCTCGACGAACGTCGACCACAACAGAGACCGGACCGTCAGGTTTCCAAGGTAGGTCGCTCTCTTTCTTCACGTTCTTTCAGTTTCTTTCGGGTTGATTCTCATCCGACGGTACCGTCTGTAGTGAGTTTAAACGGTGCTCAAGGTATTTTAGTCGTACCGCGACCGTCGATAGCAACCGAGGGCATTGAAGGACCCAGCGGCCTCTCGCTACCTAACTCGTTGGTGCGGTCGGATTCAGTTTCTAGTCCTCTGGGGGCGGACAGTGGGTTCGCGCTGCCGCCGCCCTCTTCAGAGCATGTGGAAGTTCACGAGAGCATCATTTCCTTGTTATTAAAGCTCCACTCGAAAATGACGGGTACGGCCGACAGTTACGAAGCGCCGCGAGTAGCAGCGGGAGCGGGTACAGGAGAAGGAGGTTCGGCTCCAACTGTGGCCGAAAGCCGTATTGGGGACGGGCCGTTCTTCGTGCGGAAAGTGCTGGATAAGTTATGCGCCATGGATGCGCGCGTTCGGGATTGTGTGCTGAGGACGAGGCAGGAGTTATGGCCGCGGACGGTCGAGGAACTGGCGGAGCGGAAGAAGCACAAGGATTCCAAAGAAAGAGAGGACAAACGCACCAAAGCCAAAGAAAGGCAGCAAAAACTCATGGCGGAGTTTGCGTCGCGCCAGAAGCAGTTCATGAAACAAGCAATGCAAGGTAAGAGAGCGCCGAGTCCTTTTTTTATACAGAATCTAGTGGATGGAGAAATACAAAGAAAGAAGGGAACGAGGGTTGTTCATTTGAATATTACTTACCAAAAAAAGAAGGCGAAGCGGCGGAATCCATGGAAGACACCGAATCGACGGAGCCTGAAGCGACCGAAACCACGGCCCCCACACAGGAAACATATGATTGCGTGATTTGCAACCAGACCACTCCGTCGTCCATAGACAGACCGGTGTGTTTGGTTGTGCTGATCCAAGCGACTTCCGCTGTGGGTCACCGTCGACTCGGAGCGCCTGTGTCTTTACCGCTTACGGAGGTACGCGGGACGGACGTGGAGTCGCTAGGCTCCGACTGGGAGCGGAAGATGGAGGTCCTCAAGCTGAACTTCGATGAGTCGTCTTGGCTACGGTCCATCAACTCCGGGTTCCAAGGTGGAGTACACCTCCAGACCTGCGGACATTATTTGCACTTGGATTGTCAGAAGGCCTACTTGGCCTCACTCAGGACACAACAACGACAGCAGAGCCTGGCGGTCGAACGCGGAGAGTACGCGTGTCCGCTGTGTCGTCAGTTGGCCAACTCCGTGCTACCTGTAGCTCCTGAACTGGGTAAGTCCTCGCCTCCATCATATCCTTCTATTGCCAGTCAAGCTTTTGCCTTCCAATTTGTTTGAAAACCTCGAAAGCTTCTTAAAGGTCAGCTGTTCCTTAAAGTTCAGACGCTCCTTAAAGATGAGCAGATCCTAAAAGTTATCGTACGCTCCTTAGTCCTACCAGATCAGTGGAGTCAGATCAGACGCTCCTTCAAAATCGGCTGTTCCTTATGGATTAGAAGATCCTTATAGATCAGACGCTTCTTAAAGATTACCTGTTTCCTTATAGATCGTACGCTCCTTAGTCCAGTCAAATCAGTGAAGTCAAATCAGACGCTTCTTAAAGATCAGCTGTTCCTTATAGATCAGAAGCTCCGGAAAGATCAGCTGTTCCTTATAGATCAGAAGGTCTTGTAGATCGGACGCTTCTTAAACATTAGCTGTTTCCTTATAGATCGTACGCTTCTTAGTCCAATCAGATCAGTTAAGTCAAATCAGACGCCTCTGAAAGATCAGCTGTTCCTTATAGATCAGAAGATCCTTAAAGGTCAGAAGGTCCTTAAAGACCAGAAGATCCTTAAAGATCAGCTGTCCGTTATAGATCAGGAGCTTCTTAAAGATCAGATGTTCCTTATTGATCAGAAGGTCCTTAACGATCAGGCGCTCCTTAGTCCAGTTAGATCAGTGGAGTCAGATCAGATGTTAGTTACAGATCGGGCGCTACTTAAAGACCAGCTGTCCGTTATAGATCAGATGCTCCTTATCGATCAGCTGTCCCGTAAAGATCAAACGCTCCGTAGTCCAGTCAGATCAGTGCAGTCAGTCAAATCATTCAAATTCCAGGAAGTTTCCCAAGCGAAACCCTATTTGAGCATAGTCACAGTCGTAACATCCGTTAAAGAATTTTGGGAGATTTAACTGTCGTTGCCATGCGGAATATTTCCACCCGCAGTCGTAACTTGGCCTAAGGAGTAAGCTAGAAAGCGTGATCTGTTTGACAGTTCGGTATAATTTGGGGTCTATAGCGAATCGCTGAACCATTCGTCATGAATATGAAATTCCTTTTCTTTTGCCCTTTCCCCTTTTCCTTTTTCCGGTTTCCGTTATCGGACGAACACCATTTAATGTATTGCAAAGTAAATCAACACGAGGAAAAGCCATGATTTACACAGGCTTACTCTTCGGATAGGTTCGGATCCCCTTTTTCGGACGGTCAAGTTGAACCCTATGCCTCGGGCGTTTTATGTCTTTCATTCCTTGGGCTCTTTTTTATCCCTTCTCACCCATCCCCCTTCCCCTTTTTTACCCCAATACCATTCCCAAGTCACTATTTGCACCCCTACATCATTTCCCTTTCCTCCTGTAATTGCCTGTTTTCCTCTTGAGGTCCAACAAACAACCTAACCCTGCCATTGCCCTTGGCAAGGGGAGAGAACCCCCCCGAAAGTCGAGGAATTTCGTATCTTTGGAATTTATTAAATTTATTATCGGCTTCGATCGAAAGCCAAAGGATTGATTGTGAGGGTAACCGATCGTAGATCGCGCAGGCAGTCATGAAAGAAAATAGGAACTTGAATTTTCCTGTTGTGGCGTAGGTCAAGGTGGCGCAATGGTCTCGAGCCACAGTAAAAGCTTAACGACATTAAGTCAAGAACTACAGTTACTCTTACTGGAAGAGCCGCCGATACCAATATCCTCCTTACTGGTTGAAGCCATGGGCTCTGTTATGGAGCACATGACGAGCGCTACTTTCCCGCGTTACCGTCAAGTGACGCAGTCACCTTCCGCGTCGTCCATGTTCCTCTTCGTGTGTTCCATCGCGCGCACGAACCTGGAAATAGAGATCCTACAGCGCGACGACCAACTCACGTCCTATACCAACGTCTTTGACGCGGCGGGCGGCACCGGCTCGTCCCCTCTACCTGGTCTTAGTTCCTTGCTTCCCAAGCGGTCTTGTCTGGTCCCACTTTTACACGTACTAGCCATGCACTCGAAACTACTCACATCACGCTGCAACGGCGAGGACTCAACCATGCGCTATTACAGCGAGCGCTGGAGCCACGTAACGGGGATCAAGTCGGCCGCCGACGAAGCGCAAGCCGACTCGCTGGCCGTCCATAAAAAGGACGTTCCGTTGCTCCTCAGTGACGTCAGCTCATTGCTGGTGCAGTTCCTACTCATCTTGCCCTTACAAGTAGACAAAGGTAAGTTAGCTTCCCCTTTGACCCTCTTACAATAAACACCAGAGGGGGGACTCTTAGGATTTTTTTATCGTCTGTTACCCTTCCCCCTTCCTTCCCCTTCTAGCATATGTCCTCTGCCTGGTCCAAGGGCTCTACAACGTGGCCTACTTCCAGCAGTTGTGCCAACTCTGTTTACAGATGGGGGAGAAGGGACGCGCGTTATGGCGCAGTCGAGCCTTACCCGAAAGGGCCGTGAGTCCTGTTCCTGACTTGTTAGGGTGGGACCTGCCCTTGAATCTGGGCCTGGTGCTTTCATTGTTGGAACACAGCCCGTTGTTCCTGGATGAAGAAGAGGAAGATCCCGAGGAGGAAGACTGGAGCGAAGTCCGGGTCGAACTTGAGTTGCAGCGCATGATGGTCCCCTTTTTACGGATCAGCGCTCTCTTGGTTCATCATTTGCACAAATTACCTTTACCCGTCAGCGAAGGACAGGGACTAAACAGCGAGTTCGCCACCCTGGCGCACTACTTGGGTTTGACGGGCAGCGGTAGCGGTCCGCGGGACAGTCTTCGAGCGTGGCATGGGTTACGCTGGGCGCAAGGGGTAGAAGCGGTGAGTGTGATCCGCACGTGGTGCGAAGAAGTCTGTGAAGTCGCCGGGAGAGCGGGAGGCGTCGCCCGTAGTCTAATGGTCGGCTACCGACCCTGGAACCGACCCCGACTCCTAGGCTTACCCGAGAACTATGACGTCGTCTTCCAGGTAAAGGGTTCGTGCATCCTATGGATGTTTATGGTGATGGATGATGTTCTTTTTGGCGGGGAAAATCTTCTTTACCTTCTTTAATCGATTATTGATTGTGTACCCTGTTTTTCTTTGGGGGAGGGGGGATGATGGAAACTTTCAATGTGTACCCTTTTCTTCATGACTGAGGACTAACGATGTACTAAAAGCCCATCCATACCTTTTTCTCTTGTTGACTGTCGTATTGACCGTTTAGTACTATCATCACCGACCATGCGGTACCTGCAACGAAGTACCCAAGGAACCGAGCCTCTGTCTGGTGTGTGGGGCCCTGGTGTGCCTTCGCGAGAACTGCTGTCGGCGGCTGAATATGCATGAGGCTGTCCAGGTAATTTTTTTTTAAATATTGTTTTATTTATTAAGTTTCATAGTGGCGTTGACATGTGCATTGTTAGACAGTTAATTGTTAACTATAAAATGGGTTAAGAAATGTTTAAGAGCTGTTCGTGGAGAACTTAAGTCAAATTCTCCAAGAAATCAGAACATTAAAAAAAATTGCCCCGAAATTCTTCAATACTTTTAAAAGAACTTTTAGAAATTGTATATTAATGAAGTTAAAGGTACCGAAATAATTAAGTAGATTTTTTTTCTTTTTTTAAAAATAAATAAATATGGTTATATGTACGGTACGTATTTGTTGTACGTTAATTTTTAGAGTACGGTACGTCTGAAGTACGATACGTATTTAAAGTATGGTTCGTACTGGAAGTACGCTACATACTTCAAATATGGTATGTATTTATAATACGAAGTATGTTAGATATTGAAGTACGGTACATGTTCGAAAGTAGAGTACGTATATGAAGTATGGTATGTATCTGAAGTACAATACCCACTTGAAGTACAGTACGCACTTGAAATATGGTACATATTCAGCGTACAGTACATATTCACTGTAAGGTACATATTTGAAGTACAGGATATACTTGAAATGTGGTACGTATTTATGGTACAGTACATACTCAAAGTACGGTACGCATTTACAGTACGCTACATATTGGGAGTACGGTACGTAATAGTAGTATGTTATATATTTGAAGTAGGATGCGTTATAGAAGTGCGTTATGTATTTGAGGTACGTTACGATTTGAAGTACGGTACGAACTTTTGGCATGGATCAACTTTTTTCTAATGTCTTTTTGAAGTTATCAGTTGTGTTATGTCGAATGAGACTGAATCAAAGTCAGGGCTTCATGACTGTGTCGAGTTTTTATTGTAAATTGGCCACCATTTCATTTTTGTGGACTGAAATCTGTTTTTGTTGGGGTTTACTGTAGCACTCGGTGGATTGCGGAGCGGGTACGGCAATTTTCCTAGCCGTCAATTCCTGTACGATTATTGTGATTCGCGGCAAGCGTGCCTGCTTGTGGGGCTCGGTGTATTTGGACGCGTTTGGGGAGGAAGACCGGGATTTGAAGCGCGGGAAACCTTTGTTCCTGTCCAAGGACCGCTACCAATTGTTAGAAATGCAATGGCTGGCGCATCGCTTCGATCACACAAACAAAAAATGGATCTGGCACCGCGACGTCTTGTAAATTCCGGGGCTCTGCTACGACCGTCGGAAAATGCGAAAAGCAGCTTAGGTCAGCAGCGAACAAAAACCCCATGGGCAGTCCGTATATCTTCACACAAAACATTATAGGAAAACCACTGGATGTAGGCATTGTAAATTGTTTCTCTCTCTTGCTCCTTTTCTTGTTATTTTTCTCTCTTTTTCCCCCCTCTTGGAAAATTGTAATTTTATCTCCCCTTTATTTCCTTGTATTTCTATTGTTGATTCTTTAGATTTTTCATTTTATTGAAAAACTCAAAAGGCGACGTTCTTTTTGGGCCGCGGAATTAAGGAAGGAAGGAGAAAAATCTCATTTTTTTGCCTTAGCCATGTTTACGTGAGAAAAACACAGGTTAAATCTGTAATGACTGTGGACGTTTGTTAAGCATTGTAAAGCTGTACAGTGAAGATTCTAGTGTTGCGGATCCTATACAGCTAAAAGCCCTTCCCCCCTCTTCTGTTTTCTACTCCTCCTTTTCTCTCCCTCTCTCTCTTTCTCTTAGTAATGGCGGGGCCGAGACAACGCTGCCAAAGAGCATCGAGCGATGACAACGCTAATGCAAGATGTCTTTCTTTGGGGAAAACAATGTAGGATTCACAGGCCGAAGCATGGGATTGGAGCAACTTGAGTGTGAAACTTGGGCTGGACGTGCTTCCATGATGGATAGCTTTCTGTGGCAAATCAAAATTGATTTTTTTCTTACATGGCGTGACACTCCTGGACCGAAGGTAGCGGTTGCCAGGGGTTGGACGGGTGATGAATATTTTTTCTAAGAGGTCTAGGAAAGGACCCTATTAAGTTACTCCGGGATAAGGTGAGTTTCTATTCAAATTTACCGTAATTCTAGGTCCCCTATTTCAGCTACAAAATGCAGTACAATTTGCATGTTAAGCCTATGGTGTAAGGAGTAGGCTTCAATAAGTCGCCTTCCTTGATCTAAGTCACGTATTATGACCTGACGCTATTACACGACTTCCTACAAGAAGTTTTACATCTTTAGGTGGATTGGCTACGATACAAAATGGAGTGTTATCGCGCGCTTAGCCTATGAAGTGAAGAATGGGCTTCAATAGCTCGCATTCATTGTTCTAAGTAACCTATTACTACATAACGCCATCAAAGACTTCGCTCAAAAAGTTTTACATCTTTAGACGGATCGGTTCCGCTACAAGATGCAGCACAAGTTGCGTGCTTAGCCTGTTCAGCAAGGAAAAGACTTCAATAGCTCGTATTCCTTGTTCTCAGTTACCTGTTTCGACAAAATGCTACTAGACGACTTTGCCCACGAAGTTTTACATCTTTCGGTGGATCAGTTACGCTACAAAATACTGTACAAGTTGTGCGCTTAGCCTATGAAATGAAGAATAGGCTTCAATAGCTCGTATTCCTTTTTTTAATTACAAAATACGAAAAAAGTTACCACCAGAATCTAGGTAATCTTAGCTTGTCTTCAAGTTTTTTTCCATGTTTTTTCTTAGGAAAAATCGTCATGGGAGCCAAGATTTTTTTAATTACACGACCCATTCACTAGTTCGTCAGAACTGTAGCGAGGATCATTTAGGCGTTCATGCTAGGTCCGGCAGAAATAGGTCTATCCACCACTTAATTACGGGCCAAGTTGGGAGTTCGTAGATCCCTCTTCGGAGTTTTTCCTTCTCTTTTTCTTGTCCCCTGCCGCATGCTGAAGGAGTTAAAAAAGATGTCGATTTCGCGGGGAGTGAGAAGAGAAAAAGAGGAGAGGAGAGGGCGAGAGAGACAAAAAGGGAGTCGAGTTCGGTGTTTGCCTCTTTTAATGAGCGTCTTGAGCGCTTCATAACGTCTTCAACTGTTGTGCCATAAATCAGAGGCCTTTTCGAGCCCGTCTAAAAAGGTTTTCCCAAGGTTCCGGAGTATTGGCTAAATTTTATGCTAACGACTGTGTTCTTTGCCAGATCCGTAAGCGGGTCAGTCTTCTCCAAAGTCTGGTTTGTTGCCATCCTGGCCGATCTTCACGCTATAGAGCATCGGCTAGGATGCTAAGGAGAAGACAGAATTACTGGGAGTGTGTTAGAGACTCCTGGGCCTCGTTGTGTAGCCCTAGACTGTTTTAGCTCGAAAGAAATACCGGGTAGCTATTTTTCTCTCTTATCACTCCCCCTGGTGAAAAATGGCACCTGTCATACGGCAGTCAACGCAGCTCGACGTAGTCTCTCAAATCTTATCGATGACGGGTTATCGGGAGTGTTTTCTAGACGAAGCGCGGGTAAAAGAAGAAGAAGAAAAATATCTTCGTGGGGCGGCCCGTACTTAGCGGGAAGGGGAAGGAAGGGTACACATGAACGGCGACTGTATTACTTATACTTGAGTGAGTAAAAGCACTCATTGAAGTTTGTGTTGGGGGGAGAGTGAAGAGCGATAAATTTCTTTGCATTTCTTTGGATTTCTTTGCATTTCTTCGTATTTCTTACGGGTAGAACGTTTAAAACTTTGGGGTTCATAGGAAGGGGTTGTTTGTCGTAGGCTGAGAATCGGTGAAAGATAGCTGCAGTTATATCGCTAGGAGGGCAGAAATATTGTCCCTTTTTTGTCTAGCTGGATTTTTTTACTGGGAATTTCTCCGACCTCTGTGGGTTACAGATATTACTGCCTAACTTGTCGAAAAAAATTGTGTTTGAACAGAATGTATTAGCGGTGATAGATACAACCTCTGCGTATGGTATCTGTAATAAAAAAATGTCAGAAATAACGTTGCTCTGCTGCCATTCTTCTAACTGACTTGGGTTCTTGAAGGATCAGAGATGAATCGGAAACGAAGAAATAAGTCGTTAGCATAACCGACCCATGAGTCTTTTATACGTGTAGCTCAAGGAAACGGGGGAGTAGGGACATGAAAGAGGTCGTGATGGCAGCTATGACGAGTGACTTGGTAATATGAAAGAAAGCAATCTCGCTGAACCACAAACCATAAATTTCTGCTTGCAGATATTAAAAGATGCATATAGCTCCCTTCCTACCACGACTGTTTCTTCCTCGAATAGGAGTTGGTCGAGGGAAGCCAGAAGGACATTGAGGCTTCTTGGGAGAGTTTTTTCTGGCATTTCTGCTTGTATTTCTGCCTATTGCTGTCGGGAACAGCGGGTGACCCTTCCTGGGATTCATTTACGGGGCGGGATTTCTGATAACACACTGACTTCTTGGTGTTCAAGGTCAGCCAGTTAAGTTTTATTGCTTTTTGGCAGAAACTGGGCAGTTTTTTATTTCTTTTATTTCTGCCTGTATCGCAACGACTAGATTTCTTTCCTTCCCGGCCAGGCCGGCAAAAGCAATCGATGTCTTGGAAAAAGGCGAAATGAACGGAGCGCGAACGTCAGCCGCGTCGATCTTCCCTCAGACGTTAGAGTTTTGCCAGCCTCCGACCGGGCGTTACATTTCTTCCTGTTTACCACAGCAAGACGCGTTGTGGAAGCTTTCAGTTGATCCGAGCGCTTCGCTGGGGAAGGTTGTTGTTGTGGCCAAACTAGGGACAGGGACCAGCGGTTAAAAATCTGTGCTAGAGTGGGTGGCAGCAATGTTCATTGTTGTATTACTGACATGATGGTACTTTTACGGTACGTTTGCTCCAGTACCGTTAGCTGGGGACTATATTAAGTGAGAAGTGGTGTGCAAAAGTGGTAACGTAGAGCAAGAAACAGTCTGGTAATATTACTACCCTACTTTTTATGTAAATCAGAAATTGCGTGGGAGATCGACGTTTAGCTGCACGGCAGAAATAGGGGGCAAGTTGAGCGATTTACATAGGAATTCGGGATCACAAAAGCTTGAGCCGTGTATACTGGCGTAAGGGTTGGAAGCCGTGGATCTGAGGCAGTATAAAGCTTAACTGTCGGTATTGCTGAGCAATTAAGAAAAGCGTAAAATTTCTGCAGAGTGTGCTGCCTCCGTGAAGGGGTCGTTTTTAGTGGACTCGCTTTCCGTTTGGGAGAAAATTGCCTTGGTTAACCTCTAATCGTACCTCGTTTTGATGGGCGGGTTATTTCTCTATCTCTTCCCGCCAACTGTACCAAAAAGGAAGAAATTTAGGAAGAAATGTCTTAATTACTACACGTCAAACACCCAGTAGAACCAGACTTGACGGATGATGTTGCTATTGGATGTTAACGTGTTTGTCTGGTCATTTCCGTGCTTTACTTTTGCTGCGAGAAAGTTCAAACTATTTGCATTTTGAAGTAATAAAGGTTTGCCTTGGCAGTCATCGGTATTTCTTCGATGACAGTAATGTTGTTCAGCATTTTGAGCATTAGTTCCAATACTTTTTGTTTAGAAATATTGGATAGCAATGAATAGCTGCGAATATGTGTTAACTTTAATCGCAGTAATATTATTTCTGCATGAATAAATGCACGGGGGCTTTAAAATGGAAAGGAAAGGAAAACTCCTGCCTTAGAAATTTTTCTCTGCATTGAGAAATGTCAATTAATGTTTTCTTGCATTAAAGAAAATGTTATTTCTGCATGCCAGTTGAACAGTAATATTATTTCTGTACTCTAAAATGGTGTTATTTCTGCCTTTTTACGTAAGCTTTTTTAATTTCGCTTGTTTGCGTCTAGGAAAAATTATTTTCTGCCTGCAGTAGAAGTAATGTTTGTTCTGAGCTGACAGTAATTTTATTTCTGCGCTGAAAATGAAAGAAGCAAAGTAATATTCTTTTTGCTCGACATTTTTACTTCATTTTTCTTCTTATTTGCGTTTCGAAGTAATTGTTTTCTCACCAGAAGTAAATTCTAATAAAACTTCACAGCTGTGATTTTATTTCTGCAGCTTATCTTTCTGTCGCAGAAATTTCTACTTCAGCTAAAAAAGGCTTGTGTCACCGGACACTTTTGTTTACCCTTTCACTATTCAAGGTACTTTCTGCCAAAAAAAGAATCAATGTGCAGCTATAGACTGGCGAGTGCAGGGCTTTAAGGCCGGTAGCAGCAATATTGCTTTTCGCGGGAATCAAAGAGGAGTGGTGTGTTTCTGTGTGTGTGCGCTCTTTAGGTTATTGTTAAAGTAAGGGTTTGGGAGAGCTGTTTCATTCGCTAGCTTGTAACTCAACCGTAAGCATCTGTGTCATTGTCGTGCGTAGTTTTATCGCTGCTGCTGCTGCAGATGTGAAGAAATTCTGCTTGCCAACAAGTTTTAAAGAAAAAAATACTTGTAATAGGGAAAACGTTCAAGTCATATCGCATTTTTTGTATGTCCTCCTCCTGCTTTTGTTACCCTAATATTTTCCTTGTGCTCAAGCCCCCCCCCCCCCGCCGTTTGGCTGTCGTGTGTTGTGTGTATGGATGATAGACGTACTCCAGGGGAGGAGGGTGGGTCTTTGAGGTCCTTCCGTGAGCTCTCTAGGGGGTCTTTGTTCTGCGAGAAACTGGTCCAGAAAGATAGGAAGGTTCTGATCCCACAATTTACCGCCCGGAGCCCATTATTTCATCTCGGGGAAAGAAGCTTGTGCCTTCTGCAAGTTCTCTGCTTGATTATAGCATATGCAGTATAAGGAAGCATGCCATATTACTTCAGAAATAACTGAACGTTACTTCCAAACTTCTCAGACTTTCCTTTTAGAAAACTATGTTAGCTTAAAGATTGTTCCACGCCTTCTAATTTTTTTTACTAGAAATGTGAGATATTTCTGGCTGAATTCTGGCTGCAGAATAATTTCTGCAGGATTAATTTCATTGCTTCAGGAAATGTGAAATTTCAGTTTACCTTGCTTACGTTTATTACAGCAATATAATTTAGGCAGGGCATTTCCTTTGTAGACTCGAAGTTTTCTAGTGACGTATTAATATGGCATAGATAGTAATATTTCTGATAGATTTTTTAATGGTATTTCTTCATCTGTGTTGTTGGAGTTAGGGAAGAAATTTAGTGGGAGTAGAGATTTTAGTACATTTTCTATGGGAAGCAAAAAAAATTGCTGAAAGGCTCGCATAATTTTTCTCCGGGAGAATCTTGGTTGGTAGAAATGGAAGAAATGTGTGCGTAAGAGCAGTGAAAACTGCGAGGAAGAAATGGTCGTACCGGAATTCCTCTTCAAGCCGGCCGACACAATGCACTCACCCACGCTCTTATCTAAGCTCATCTCTAGTTGGTGTTGACGTCTTCTAGTCTAGAAGTGCACACTGGCAGAAAGTTTTGACAGTTTCACTACCGACTTGGTTAAAAAAGATTGCAGTAATTATTTCCTCATAGCGTACGACTCCTATTGTTGAACTAAATTTGTTTGGAACGACCTTGCTCAACGAAGGACTCCACCAACTACTTCCCTGCATCCTTTGACTTAATTATTCCATTCTTATGAATATTACTGCCTCATTTCTACATGATTTCTGCTATTTCTTGACTAACAATGTCTCTAGAGGAAGCGGGCACAAATTATTTCATTTTCTAAGAAACTTCCGTTGATTACTTTCATTGATTCTATTGATCTCTTCCCTTCATGTCGATCTATGCAAAAATTCCTACACAAATAAGTATATTTCTGCAGAAGTAAATGTATTTCTTCCTTTAAAATCAAGCTTCCGTTGATTATTTCAAGGACTATATTTCTTCCTATCACTTCGATCTAATGAAAATTTCTGCTGAAATAAGTATACTTCTGTACAAGTAAAAATTGTTTCTTTTGAAATCAAGCAGAACCCTCTGTTGACAGATTTTTTATTGAAAAAAATGATTTTGTCACAGTAAAAATTCGAGTTGCAGGAAATTCTGTACTTCATTTAACATTTAGGTAGCAATGTTTATCACTGGGGCAGTAATATTCCAAGCTTCGTATCTTCCCATACAAAAACAATAGCATAGCTTTGTTTGTTGACGAGAGGGTTTCCAGATCCAAGGTTTGGCAGAAGGGTACTAGTAACAGATGTTCGGTACCTGGACGGCAGAACGTTAGCTTCTTCAGTTTCATTGAACTAAGCGATTCTGCCAAGTATTTATCTACACATGGGGTCACTTGGTTCTGCTGTCGTATTATCCAGTACATAGGTACCAGTACGGTTTCCATACCTGTCTTTGCTCGTAAAGTTAGCCAACATCACAAAAATAGCCATCCCATCCCGAAAGTATTGCTTTGCTGCACGCACGCTGCAGAAATAGGGGACCATAACCGACCCGACTGAGGCTACAGACTCCAGCTAAGAAGGCTGAGGAGGCGAAGGAGGCTAAGGATCCAGGCGACTAGCTAAGAAGGTCTTCGGGCTCTTCCGCTAATATCTTGGTTTTGCCTGGAGGGCACATAGCCTGGGTAGAAGCGGCGTAGAACCGTCATCGTAAATTGCTGCGTGGCTTCTTGATCGAAAAGAGCGCTCAAGTGAGCTGCCCGAAGAATTGGTTCGACTGGCTCTAGCGAACGAGTTTCTGCTGCCATCGGAAGAAAAAAACAAACCCGGCTAAATTATTCTTTGTTCCGCGTTTCACTGTTTTCCTTCTCATGGCAGAACTTTGGCGCGGCAAGGCAAAATACTATTTCTTCGTGATTTCTTTCTTCTATATATCATTGGAAACAACTTGTGTGCTCAATTGCTGTCTCCCACTATGGGTTAGAACATCCAATCTTTTCTTAACGCCCAGCCTGTTCAGAATGGAAAAGAAAAGAAAATCTGATAGTATAAAAAGCCTTCCCGATGTCGTATTTCTGTTTCCTTGCAGCAGCAGCAATTTTTTGAGGACACCAGGAAAAGAAATTGATTAAAGCTGTTTCTTTGGTTGTCTGTCAAATGTTTCGTCCTGCATAAATAGCTTGATTGAGAGGCAGAAGAACTTGAAGGAATGTTAAGAAGTGTCGGGAACCAGCTGCAGTAATAGCAAGCTGTTGCAGCCAACTAAGGTGAAAGAAGGAAACAAAACTGGTTCGGTAACTGTTTGGAGCTCAATCATATTCAACTACACTAAAGAGGCCCAATGTTCAAACTTTGTTGGTGAAAGAAACGTACGGAGACAAAGGGATGAGTTGTTATCGTTAAGGACTCTTGTCGTTAGCTGGTTAGTCGTTAGGATTTTTGTTTTTATTTTTTCATTCCCATGGGTAAACATGTTGCAAAGACTCGGGCGACGACAAATAGCGTGTCTGTGTTTGTTTAGTTTGCGCCCACCGACTCCCTGTCCTCGTTGTTCCTTGTTCGGCAGCGGGCAGAGGTCGTATGTCAAACAAAAAGACGGGATTTCCTGTCATCGTGAGGAAGTGTTGGGGCATTCTGTAGGCTGTCTGCAGAAATGTAGTCATTGCTGCAGCCCAACGGGGTTCATCTCATCCTCTTCCTTAATTGTTTGACAGTTGTCGACTTGTTATAAGAAACTCGTTGGTGATGACTGTTTCGGCAGCAATGCATGTGTCGTTGTACCAGGAGCTTATTACTTCATTCTGGCAGAAATACTAATGACGTACTAGGCTCCGGTGTTAAGGGAGCAGAGTAGCTGTGGATCTGTGGAACTGGAGTTTTGAGGGGAAGGTTAGTGAGGGCCCAGTAATGGTGTGCCCAGTCGTGAGTGGGCCATGTCTGATACAGGGAATTGCTGCAGAAATGGGCTCACCGTTGATTGTACAAGTTAGGGGGAGGGGTTATTTTCCATCTCGGTTGACTTTGCTACCATATCCTTTTGCCCTCCGGGAAGAGAGTCTACATATTGTTTTAACCTCGGTCGATGTGCGTGTGATCTGGCTGCAGTAATTAGGACGGGGTTAGCTAGTTTGCCAGTACAGCCTTGAGCTCTTTAGGGATATTTCTACAAATATTATTTGTGTGATTTTCGTGGCTTGCGGTTAGTGGTTTGTGTCGCGGTTGGATTTTTTTTTATCTCGGGGGATTCATTTTTTCAGACAGTAATTGTGGGAATTACTGCGCCCAGGCTTCGTACCTGACACGATGAACGATGGCAGGCTGGGTTCTTATCATCGTAACCTTGGGTAAATATTTTTGTGGAAAAAAGGAAAACATCGGGCTTTATTAATCCAATCGGGGATGATTTGTGTAGTAGTGACTGCGTGCCGAGGTGATGAACACGAGTATCGCCTAGTCAAGTACCTCATGTCCAATTATGACCGATCGGTTCGACCTTCGCGAAATGCTAGCGAAGCCCTCAATGTTACGTTCGGCCTGGCTCTCACACAAATCATTGACGTGGTGAGTAATAATCCATCATGTTATTAACAATACCCAAGTGGCAGACCCTAACACAATTTAATTCAATCCTTTATATCATAATTAGTCAGATTTATCATAGCTGTTCAGGTATTGGTATTTGTCTTAGTTTGAGCGATTAACACTACGTTCCATAGTAATATAACTGGCAGATCTGCAGCAACACTGTAACACCGCCGAAAAGTGTCTATATCAATATAGTGATATTCTAAAAACGATTAGCGTTACTGGGAATTTTTTAAGTATAGCTTAAGACTGGCCGTAGATGTTATTCAAATGAACAGAAAAATGCAGAAATCTGTCACAGTAATATGCATTCGTTCCAAAAAGTTAGCATGGCAACAGTAAATTTAGAAGCACAAATTCAATTTATGCAGAAATTTAACGTAGTAGTTTCCATTTATGCAGATATTTAGGAGAGAAACGTGAATTACTGAAGAAATTTACCATAGTAATGCTCATCTATGCAGGAACACAAATGTATGCAGGAATATAACAGAAAGTATTCATTTAGGTCGGAAAAAAAAGAAACTGATATTTATTTCGGGAAAATTTAACTCAGTCAAGTCCATTTCTGTAAAAATTAAGGCAACAATACCCATTTCTGCAGAAACTAAGTTAGAAATAAATATTTAATAATTTAATCAAAAATTCATTACAGTAACATCACAGTAGTGTTCATTTCTCTAGATATTTAACAAATAATACCTTCAAAATTAAAAATGTCTGCAGAAATAAACGTTTCTGCGAAAAGAAAAATTTCTGCAGAAATAAAGTTTTATGTAGAAAATGTGAAAATTTCTGCAAGAATATGGAATAAAAATAAAAATTGTAGAAGTGTGTATTATTTCTTTGTATTATTACAAAATATCTGTAGCGTATCGGAAGAGGATTTCTAAAAATATTTTCCGCAGCCTTAATCTGCAGCTTTAATCTGCAGCAATGCATGTTGTACCTCAGACTTGGCAAGCGATGAATGAAATGATTCAGGAATATTGCTTTTCCAGCTTTGCAACAATGTGCACTGAGGTGTTCAGTACATGTAACGTCATTTCTGCCCGTTTTCTTTCTTTCTTTTAAATTTCTGTTTTGTTTTTTTAAAGCTAGGAACACATTTCCAGACATCTTTTGTATGTTGGACGAGTAAGCTTTAATCTGCTCACTTGCTTTTAGACCCATGAAGTGAGGTAGGCCGAAGGGACGATTTATAAAGCTTGACTGCAGAAATTCCTCCGGCTTGCTGGGTTGGCATAGTACTTGCCCGGGAGCAATTGAGCGTGAAGCAGATTGCAACGATTTGGCAAGAAACGCACGATTCGAGTCAAAACCTTGCTTCCTCCTTAAACCTTGTAAAGAGTAGGTCCCCTCAGGCGTTCCCAGTTTCCGATGCTGCAGCAATACTGCCTGCAATATTTATTCCAAAATTTTTCCCTTTTTCGAATTCCATTTTCATTTTCGCTCCCTTCAGAGTAAACAGCTAGTGGTACATCCAAAACAGTTTTTTTTAAAGAAAAGTCCAAGTCATACGGAAGTAATATTTCTACCTTATTTCTTCTCTTCCTCTAAAACTCTCCAGGACGAGCGGAACCAGATCTTGACGACCAACTGCTGGCTCAATCAGGTAAAGGAAATGGGGTTCTAAGGGCTTCTACTAGATGGGGGGTGTACGGGGGCAATCTTGCGGGGCAACTTTGTTATGCTTAATGTAGAGTTAATCCCCTGATCCTCCGTTCGTTGAGGAATCCCTTCTAACCCCCTTGATTTACAGTCCTTTTTTGTTAGCCATTTTCCCTCTCTATCTCTGCTTTCTGGGGAGCTCAAGTTCTTTGTCTCGGGTAATTCTGCGTCGAACCAGATGAGCCGTTTGCTGGGCTGTCGATCTGCAGACACAGACCAAACATACCGTTTTCCACAACGACGAGCAGGAAAGAGGCTTCAAAGTCGTGTGTTGTCAGACATTTGTCTTACTCAAGTCGCAGCGTAACCCAATTGTTCGAAAAGACAGTCAAGGACTAGATTGAGGGGGAAAGACTCAAAGGGGGCTTGTATTTCTTCGGTAATCACTTTTCGGTGCGTTTAGATGTGGATCGATTACAATTTGCTATGGAATGCCTCGGATTTCGGGGGAATTCATGTGGTTCGGATCCCAGCCGAGAAGGTCTGGAAGCCAGACATTATTCTCTACAACAAGTAAGTCTTTCTTTGGGGATACTGTATAAAAGAAACGTCTGTGGTAAGCGAAAGGGGACTGTTTATTTCTGTTCACATTGTAGTGCAGATTCCCAATACAATTCTGCGATTGTTAGTACAAACGTGATTGTTTCCTCGGACGGGAATCTGACGTGGTTAAGCAGCGCCATCTTTAAATCCTCGTGTGGAATTTCCGTGGAATATTTTCCTTTTGACTTGGTAGCTATAATCCTTATCTCTGATGCACGCAGTAATAATATAAGAATGTTTTACTTTTTGTTTTTGTTTTTAGCAAACATGTAAGATGAAGTTCTCGAGCTGGACATATGACGGTTTGCGGGTAATTCTTCATTTCTAAGACTTCTTTATATTTACAGCATTGCTTAGATTTCTGGGTAATTTTAGTAGATTTACATTATTACTTCGAGAAGTGATCTCTAAAGAAATGTTTGGTATTCTTGTCAGTGATTTTTAATATTTCTGCAGCAATGCCTAAATTTAAGCAGGAATGGGTATGTCTGCAGAAGTTCTGACATCAAAGTTAGAATTTCGGTAAAACTTGAATAATATTTCTGTTTGAATTTTGTTAAAATTCAAATATAACTTCTGGAACAAGTTATTCCTGAATAATATTTTTATCACTGCGGAAATTTTGAATATTTTTGCGTTGCATCTCTATATTGCTTGCTTCTCCTGTATTTCTGATCATCGTAATAATGATAATCTGATTTCTTAAATCAGATCCAACATGTCTAAATTTCAGTCTAGTTTGAAAAGTTTTCATCTCATTACAACAGAAATATTGAATTGCTGTTCGTTCGGGCAGATATTTCGGTAACTGAACTACTAATTAGCTGAACTTGGTTATACAAACGGAAGAATCAGACTTTTCCTTTAGAAATATTTTAGATTTGCAGCAATGCTTAGATTTTTGTGTAATTTTATTGGATTTATACTCGTTACTTGAGAATAAGTTATCTCTAAAGAAATAATTGGTATTTTGTAAATAATCTTTAATATTACTGCAGAAGTGTCTGCAGAAATTGAGTAGGAACGGTATGTGTGCAAAAATTCTGACATCAAATTTAGAATTTCAGTAAAAATTTCTTAGATTTTGAAAGTACTATTACTGAAACAAGTGATTCCTGAAGAAGTTCTTTATATAACTGCAGACGTTTTGAATATTTCTGCATTGCATTTCAACATTGCTTCCACTCCTATATTTTTGTTAATGTATTTCTCGAATCAGATGCAAAATGTCTAACCTTCAGTCGAGTTTGAAATTTCTTCCTTTTCACAACAAAAGAAATATTGAAATGTTGCTGTAATTATAGCAGAAATGCTGGAATATTGCTGTTCATTCGGGAAGATATTTGGGTAATTGAAGTAATGTTTAGGTGAACTTGGTCATACAAACCGAAGAACCCGATTTAACGAACTACGTACCAAACGGCGAATGGGATCTGGTGGATTTGATTGTTGAACGCAACGAAGTTTTCTATTCCTGCTGCGACGAACCCTATCCGGACATTACTTACCACATTGTTTTAAAACGGAGACCTTTATTTTACGGTATATTTCTTCAGAAATTCCCTGATCAATCCTTTTTCACACCGTTTTGGCCCTTTGTTTATTTCTTCATTTCGCTTAGTATTTAACCTTATTCTGCCGTGCGTTCTCATAACTGGAATCGCGCTCATGAGCTTTTATATGCCGTCGGATTCCGGGGAGAAGGTTACGCTAGGTATTACTACCTTGTTGTCCATGACTGTGTTCTTAATGGTGATCGGCGAAAGCATGCCACCCACCTCGGATAAGTTGCCACTCATAGGTAAAGTAATTATTTTTCAATAATTTTTGTTTATAGCGATATTTAAAAATAAAATAAATAAAAAAATCTGACGATTTTTTAAAAAAATGGATCTTTAGGGTTGTATTATGGAGTTACGATATCCTTAGTTTCATTCGCTACGGGTCTTTCGGTAGTAACTCTGAACATTCATCATCGCGGAATGCGCGGCAGACAAGTACCGCCGCTAGTTAAGCGAGTGGTATTTGGAGTACTGGCCAAATTTCTGTGTATACGCTTAGACGTACCTGAAGCGTCCCCGAGCTCAAGAAGCAGAGTCACGGTACGTACGACTGTGTTATTTATGTTTAGTTTCTTAAAAAGAAAAATCTTCGGTCTGCAGCAATGTTTATTTCTTCGCCCATTAGGACTATTCGTCGAACCCCATCGAGTTGGTGGAGCGATACGAAGCGGAGGCGATGAGGAACGAGACTAATGGCGGAGTGCCGGGGTAGAGTCTATTTCTTTATATTTCTTCGTATTTCTTCCAAGTCAAAGGAAAGCAAATTAAACAGTTTTTGCTTTTTTCTTCTTTTTTCCCGTTAAAAAAGGTTTACTACGCTAACTTCACATGCTCCTTCGCCAGCTCACTCGTTAGACAACTTCGAGCGCCAATTTCTGCGTGTTCTGCAGAAAGTGTACCAAACCATTGAGAAGAACGATTTGCGTTTAGCTGAACAAGACAGGCGCGACGCTATTAAGCTGGAATGGCAACAAGTGGCTTTAGTAATTGACAGGTGATGACAGTTTTGCACTTGCTGCATAAATAGTTTCTTTGACTGTTAAATTTCTGCATTTTTTTCTCGTTTTGTATAGATTTCTACTTTGGATCTTTGTTATATCGACCGTGGGGGCAACTTTCGGAATTCTGTACATGTCGCCCCATACCAAGTTATTCAGTTTGTAAACCATAAGTTAGCTGCGAGTTCTGGACAGAATTGTCGTGATAGGAATCTGCAGTTATAGCATGTGCATCACTGAAAAAAATTAAAAATGGTTTTTTAACTAGTGTAAGCAACTATATGCGTACTGGTTCTGATAAAAACAACACCATAGTGTGCAGCAATCGTCTAAAGTGCATTTATTTGGAAGAAATTTATTTAGAAAGCATTTCTGCAGAAATATGCGGTATTTCTTCGGATGAATTTCTTTGAGAAATACGCAGGTTTAATTATTACAACGTATTTTATATCTTATAATTTAGTGCACAAAGATTCCTGATAGTAATAGTTAAGGAGACGTAGCTGTGACAGAAGCATTTCTGCGGCGTTTTAATGATTCCTAGAAAGTGTCGCAGAAATTAAGACATTTCGCAGACATTGGAGATTGCTGGAAGTGAATTCTTACGACCAAAGGGGGAGGTGCGTGGGTTGGAAGAAATATCTTATAAACCAGGGTTTTAGTTCTGCAGAACTGGTACTGTGCTGACAGTAGGTGGCCAACAAGCCATTTCCGCAGTATGAAGAATAGCTAGATGTCTCCCCGTTTTCTTCTATTATCAACGCCTTCTCTGCATCACGCTCCTGACGTCTTCCGTTAGCCTCAGCAAGTCACGACGACCACAAACTGTTTCTTGGGGAAGAGCCAAAAGACTTCACAAAAGCTGCCGCATATTGCACACTAAAACTTTCTTAACCTTTTGTCTTCACGGCTCCTGTCTATCTTAGCTGGTCCCTCCATAACTAACGCTAGATGGCGTTTACGTGCTTTCTTTTACACGCAAAGGAACGTAACCTTTAGCGTCTGTGCATAAAAAGAGCCCTTTACATTTTTCAAATTTATTCTAGAAGAAAATTAACGATTGCGAAATTCCATGATTTTGGTATTTATATTTGATTTATTACTGTCAAGAGATTTTGTTAAAATATTATAAAAATATGCCTATAAACATGTTTTGCATGCAATATTATAGTCCCATAAGATTTTACGCTTGAAGCTGACGTTAGGCTTGAACCTGAGGGACGTTATGTAGATCGGTTCTTCTTAATTTTTTTTCTGTTGTTGTTCGGTCTTTCTTTCTGTTAGGCCGAAGAAGGGAAAAGGACCTAGTTTTGAAGGATTTTTACGACTTCGTCAAACAAAGACATCGAACGACCTCAAAGTGTTTGCATGTTGTTCAGTTGTTTAACCTTGTGTACATGGCGGCTGTCTCGGTACAGTAGCTCTCATGCAAAGGATGATTGACGTTGAAGGTATAGTACCTTTAGATCTTGTATCGTCCTCATCTTCGAACGAGGTCACAACAGATAGCCGCCATGCCTTGACATGCCTCACTCACTTTCTTTTCACTGACCTCTCGTACATGACCCATTTGTTTTCCCTAACTTAACCCTCGTGAGGTATCTAGGCTAACCCATCCTAGCCTGGCCGTAAAAACCTTTCACAGACCGGGGAGTATAAATATCGGTTCGGCCTGAGACAGAGCATCAAGTCAACTTGGAGTAACAGTTGAAGGCAGGGCTCCTCATCTTTCTACGCAATGTAAGATCCCCTGAGCTGTACACTTAGTTACATTTTGAGCAAGTTTGGCTGGTTTGAAATATTATTTTATGTAATTATTGTTTTTTGTGTTTTTCTAGCATGAACAAGTTCGTTTCTCTGATGGTGTTCGCCCTTGCGGCCGTCGCTGTTGCTCAGTACGGGGCTCCTCCCTCAATGCCATCTTACGGCAGCGCTCCTTCCTACCAACCCCGACCGTCTCCTTCCTACGGTTCTCCGAGCATGCCTATGCGCCCAACTTATGGAGGAGCCCCTCCGATGCCGTCTTACGGTGGTGGAGCATCCTACGGAGGAGCAGGAGCCCTAGGAGATGAAGCTATGGGAGGCGGTGCTATTTACGGTGGTAGCCGTTACTCTGCACCTCCCCCGATGCCCTCTTATTCCGGCGGTGGCTCCTACGGTGGCGCTGATGCTGGTATGGGTGGCGGTGCTGGATCCTTCGATGCTTCTGCTGGATTAGGTGACCAGTCCGGTGGATCGTATGGAAAAAAATAAGAAACCCCTCCTCTATATAATACCCCTGCCTTGTCTATAGAAAAAGACGAACCTAAATACATAATTTTCTCATAAAAAAACGGCTCATTTCACAATTCCTTAAAATTTTTTGGATGACATTTGCTTTACATGGCTTGTTGCAGCTTTATCGTGCGAATTTTATGGTCGTGTTATGTTAGAGAAATATTCATCAGGCAACAGGCCTAAGCCTACGTTGATTAAGCCTTGACGGGAAAAAGCAACAAGACGATAATAACATTGAAATACGAATTTTAAATACATAAACTTTATTTCACATTAATATTTTACCAATGTAATAATTCCACTCAGGGGAACGCGGTATGACTTAAACTAGGCTTAAGTTTACGCTGAAGTATTATGCGCCAAAGATTACGAGGAGCTAAAATCAATAACCAAAATGGTGACCAGCAGCCACGTGGCGTTAAGGTGTGGCGCGCTTATGTAACAACATTGCACAGACATCTGTCGGACAAATAAATAAGTTCGTTTCCAAAATAACGCTTTTCTAAAAAGTGGTCCGCTTTTTATTTCGTAAATTAAATATACTACCATTCCATTTGTTTTAAATTTTAAAGTAAAATATTGTATTAGGTAGTCTTACCATTTTCTTGAATTCCATAACCGTACAAAGACTTAGCGATATTTTAAAATAATTTATAGACTCTGGGTTAGTAAAGCGGGACCTAAAAGGTATCACTTGACTTAGTCTACGGATGGATGTGTGTGATTTACAATAGAAATTAAAATTTGTAATAAACAATTTAAGCAATTAAACTTTATTTTCTACACTATGCCTTTCTTTCTCTTTTTGTTTATTTTCTTCCCAATCTTCGCAAAAGTAGCTCACGTGTCCTTGTGATGTTCCTAGAGATCAACAAAACGTTGCTGAAAAGTCATGGAACTAGTAGGTACACTTCACCATAGTGACATCTGCCTTGCTTATCAATATTTTTCTGACCTTGTGTGCGACCAATGTGTTTTGCTAACGTACCGAACAGTGTATCTAAGCTAGCGGGCATCTTACTCTTAGAATTCTTTCACTGGTCAGAGTATAAATACCGGCTAGGACTGAGACCAATCATCAAGTCCACTCCGAATAACAGTTGAGTACAGGTCTCCTCATCTTTCTACGCAAAGTAAGATAACCTGGGCTGTAAACTTAGTTACATTTTGAGATTTAAATTTGAGCAAGTTGGCTGGTTTGAAATATTGTTTTATTTAATAATTGCTTTTGTATTTTTTTCTAGCATGCATAAGTTCGTTTCTCTTATGGTGTTCGCCCTAGCGGCCGTCGCTTTTGCTCAGTACGGGGCTCCTCCCCAAATGTCATCTTACGGCAGGGCTCCTCCCTACCAACCCCGGCCGTCAACTTCATACGGTTCTCCAAGCATGCCTATGCGCCCAACTTATGGAGGAGCCCCTCCGATGCCGTCTTACGGTGGTGGAGCATCCTACGGAGGAGCAGGAGCCCTAGGAGATGA